>JAKSZP010000403.1:0-85757 GCA_022478985.1 Massospora cicadina | reverse complement strand
AATGTCATCAAGGTATAACAGAACATAAGTAAGCTTTAAATCCCGCAGAAAACTATCCATGGCCCTTTGGAAAGTTGCGGGGGCATTACTTAGGCCTTGAGGCATGTGAGTTGGTTCAAACAACCCTTCACTCAATATCAGGGCACACTTGGCACGATCTTCTGGAGACAGTTCAATTTGCCAATATCCATTGGCTAAGTCCATGGCCTAAAAATAGGTGGATCCAGCCAACAATCTAGGAGAATCATCAATCCTAGGTAAGGGATAACAGTCCCATTGGGTAATAGCATTCATTCGATGATAATCCATTATGACTCGATGAGAATCATCTTTCTTCTTTTTTAGTACTAGATGAATCATCTTTCTTCTTAACCAACAACAATTGGGGAGCCCAGGGACTATTGGAGGGTTTCATTAATCTAGCCTCCAGCAATTGATTCAACTCCTAAGTAACCTGGGCTTCTTCTACTTTGGATTTACAATAGGGCTTTACACGTATAGGAAGATGATCACCAGTTTAACAGTGTGCACTACACCTTTCATCTTCCCAAAATCGTAAGTATGCCTAGCAAAAATGTCAGAATATTCGTCCAATAATTGAAGCACTTGTTTCTCCTGTTCCTTAGAGAAATGTTTCCCAATATCAGGTCCCACAGTAAGTATTTCCTGATCACTCTATAATCCAAGGTCTTGTAAACTCCCAAAGGTTTTAACATCATAGATACGAGATAAGGGCAGTAATTTGAAATAAGCAATTGGAGCCTCTCGATCTACCAGTTTTGGCTCATTGGTAAGATTCACCAGTAAGATAGATAATGATCCTGAATAAGCATAATCTAATACTCCAGGACAAGGCAATAGCTCTTTAGCAGAAGGATTGACAGTGCCTTGGACCTGTAACAAATGTTCCTTGGGAATCGAAAAATGCAAAGAGGTGTTAATAATTACTTGTGATTTTGGTGGAAAAACTAATTTCTCAGGAGAAAAAATAGGTATTCCATCTTCAATATCAGCCATGGTAGGAGGTAATTTTACATGAGGATCTTCAACTTGATACTGAAGTGAATAAGACCTTTTAGTTCCTTCTAGCAGACATAACCGACGTCAAGTGGAAGCATGATTAGATAAAAGTAAGGGAACTCAATACAATCTCTTTCTGCTAAGCATCACTTTTCGAAAATCAATTCAGCCTGAAATTTAGCTCCACTAAAGAGATTTAGGAAAACTATTAGCAAATATGGCGGGAAACCCCGCAAAAGAACCCGCAGGCTATGCCAAACGAGCCACCACCCCCAAATGAAGCAACCCTCGGTCACCCACCTCAGGGTCAACCAGAATCACCCGCTCTCAAGCAGCAGCCATGAAAGCAGGCACCACCCCCCAACCTGGAGCTACTCCAACTAGCGCCAGTTCACCTGATCGCACTTCTGCAACCTGCACGCCTAACAGCTCTGTGTGCGCTGCCTCCCACCAACTCGCTGGGCCCCCTCCAACCAAGGAGGCCATCACCCACGCTGTTTTAATGGCGTCTGCTCAGTTGAATGCAACTCAGCCCATCCAGGCATTCACCTCCCCCATTGTGTCAGCTAATTCAGCCCCATCTATTAGTGCTGACGCCGTGTTTCTGGATCCCTCCATGAGGGGCGATGCCCAGCTACCTGGCCCCCAAATCCTCAGATGTAAGGTTGGATTAGCCGCACATTCTGGTTCACTAAGCACCAAATTGGGACAATCTACTCTTCCCAATGAGGATTTAAATGGTTCGGATTTTGGAACTTCACACCAGTTCCAATCTCACCCGTCCCATTTAAACCCCGTAATTGGCACCTCTCAAGTCGGCACTTTATCTCAATATGCTGAAAATGACCAATTCACCAATCAGCCAATGAGTTTTGCCCACGAAATCACAGCAAATACTCAGGCTGAATTTACCCAAATAGATTGGGATGGTGATGAAACATCGCCCTCCTCCCAATTGGCTGGAGTTAATTCCAATCTGGATGGGACTCCCCAATTTAGCGAGGCCCAACAATCACTGGCCCCCAAACCCTCAGATGTAAGGTTGGATTAGCTGCACATTCTGGTTCACTAAGCACCAAATTGGGACAATCTACTCTTCCCAATGGGGGTTTTAAATGGTTCAGATTTTGGAACTTCATACCAGTTCCAATCTCACCCGTCCCATTTAAACCCCATAATTGGCACTTCTCAAGTCGGCACTTTATCTCCATATGCTGAAAACGACCAATTCACCAATCAGCCAGTGAGTTTTGCCCACGAAATCACAGCAAATACTCGGGCTGAATTTACCAAATAGATTGGGATGGTGATGAAACATCTTTCTCCTCCCAACTGGCTGGAGTTAATTCCAATCTGGATGGGCCTCCCCAATTTAGCGAGGCCCAACAAACCGCCCCTCAATTTAATATGATGCCAGCAACTGCTGTAACATTCCAGCAACAAGGGAACTCCGCAAACTTGTCCAAACCATCAGCTCACACTCAACCCGCAATTGCAGCCCAAAGCAAACACAAACGTACCAAAGGAGCCACTGGGGCGTGGCAAAAACCTCTGGCACCAACGCTACCCAAAGCTGATCCCCGTGAAGTGGCGTTTATTGCCGATGTTAAGAAGAAATGGGCCAAAACTAGAGCGCAAAAAGCTCTACCTCGCTCAACCCTCTCCCACGCAATTCGCCTTTATTATGGGCATAACCCTGTTGAATTCTATACAGAGGATTACTTCTCATACTTTGCAGCGATTGCGGAGACATTCCCAATTAACACCACCATCCATGAATCAGTGGAGGGCCACTACATCGATGTGGGCTTCACTGAAGCTGCCCTTGCTGACCATGCTGCCACCCTCCGGGTCATTATTCCACGTGGATCTCTTCGCATCTCCCGCACATGCTCTCACCTGGAGAAAATTTCATGGGTTACTTTTTCCAACCTACCAACTATTGTTGATCCTGAGTCTCTTAAACTGGCACTCCATCGTGGTTTAATGGAGTTTGGGTCTGTTCATTCAGTGGACTTTAGCGTCCCCTCTTACTATGCTCCCACTCAAAGAGCTCGCACTGCTAGGGTGTCGTTCATCCCCTCCCCCACTGTATCCCGCAACATTGAGGTTATTCCTCGTGTGGCGGTAGTTGGGGCATGCCCTGAGATCTTTTTTGTCGACCCTGATCAGGCGCGCCCCCGGTGTTCATGGTGTAACGCCCTTGGACACTTCTATAGTGGCTGCACAGCTCGAAAACAATCCCTCTTAGCCGCCACCCAGGGGCCTAAACCAGGCCAAAAACGATCCCACGTGGCTGCAGCAGCAATTTTACAACCCACAAAATGGGTTCCCGTTCAAGACCTGTCCCCTGAGGCCTTACGCCTAGCAGTTGAAACAGCTAACCCCACTATTGGTATGGGATACCTTCGCGCTCATGCCCCCTTCCAATGGGCACCCCCTCCAATCTCCCAGAGTCAACTCCCTCTCTCATCAAGCGCAAGGCATCTCCCACAGGGTGCCCCTCGTCAGCCACCCCCACTCAGGGCTCCGCGGCACCCCCACCAACCTCCACCAGCGATTTATCGCATCAACCCTCAGCTCCCAATGGAGCTATGCCCACCAGCATGGACTGGCAACCCGCGGCCTGCAGTAGAAGTGCCACCTCAAAGAGTCCTACCCCAACCCCACAATCCATTTCGCGCGGATCCTTTGCAGTCTTGAGGAAGTGAATATGGACTCAGACTCATCATATGGGGACACCGCGGAGGTCACCATTGAGCACCCTAAGGTCCTTCCCCTGCAACGGAGCGGGGGCAGCATCCTAGGCTGGCTTACTGGGTCCTCCGCCCCCCCACCCTCTCCTTCCCCTCAGAACTCTCGACGCTCCTCACGGATTGCAGCTAATAGTCAAGCTAAAGGACTCAAAACTAGCCGCCTCACAGCAGCAGGTTTAAGCGCTGGCAACCCCCCAGGACATGGAGGGGAACAGCTATGAGTCCCCATGGCAGCACCCTGGCCCTGCAATCCATCAACGCAAATGGGTTGCGGGACTTTAAGCGGAGAGCCCGCCTCCTCCGAAACTACAGGTCAGCACAAATTGACATCGCTGCTGTCCAGGAGCCCCATATCCTCCCCCACGAACAATCTGCATGAAATGAACAGTTTGGAGGCAACTCCTTCTGGACAAACCATGCCGCTATATTGTTTTGAATCCCCGGGTTAAAACCCATTCTTTTTCACAATATCTAGGTGGCCGCCTCATACTGCCCAAACTCACCACTCCTGACTTCTCCTTCTTCGCTGCAAGCATCTACCTGCCTAATGCAGGTCAGGAGCAAAATCGGCTCTTGGAAGAGCTCGTCCAACTCAATCTCCCACGGAATACAGTCCTCTTGGGAGATTTCAACACAACCATAAGTCGCGTCCGTGACTCTTACCCCTGCAGCAAAGGAACGCCCTGGATCAAGTCGCCTCCAGGATTTCCTTCGCCTGAGTGGCTTTATAGATGCACTTCCACCCTCCGCGTCTGGCCTAGGTTGCATGACTAGGATCCAGTATGATGGAGGAGCTTTCCAGTCAGCGTCACGCATAGATATGGCACTGATTGGCCCCCTGCTAATTGGCCGCGTCTCCTCTCCCATCTCTCGTGACAACCATCTGAGTAATCACAGGTCACTCACCGTTGTCCTCACCACCACACTTAGACCGTCGCGTAGGTTCTGGCCTAGGGTTGCCCAGCTCTTCTCAACAACCCCTTCACTAAGGAGAAGCTGTCTATGACCATCTGGGAGACTCTCACCCCCCCACCCCACCTGCTTGACCACAAGGCTAGATGGGCGGTGACCAAGGAGGGCATCACCCGCGTTGCTTACAACTGTGCCAAATCCCAGATGACTGCAGCTCGCGCCAGAGTCAAAAGGGCGGAAGCCAGAATCAGACATATAGAGCGAAACTGCCAGCCTTCGCCCTCTCCCAGATGGTTGGAAGACTGGGAAGCGGCGCAGGAAGCACTCCGCTTGGAGCTCACACTTCAGGAAGAACGGGCAGCAAACTTTACAACATCTCGTTACTATGCTCAATGGGAACGCCCCACCCGCTTCTTCTTTCTGAAACAGAAATTTGGGTCAACAGCGCAGGATATTACTGCACTGAAGATTGGCACTACAACCACTTCAGATAAGGAGGAAATCACGCAGGAACTACACCGCTTCTACTCTAGCCTCTTCCATGCCACCCAGGTGGACCCATCGGATATACAAGACTTCCTGTGGCGGGCTCCAGAGCCGCCCATTGACCCACGGGCTGATGAGGCTCTACTGGCGCCTATTTCTATCCAGGAGGTGATGGAAACCCTTCTGAAATCCCCACGGCTTAAAGCCCCAGGCCCAGACGGAATACCCTTTGAGGTGTACCTTCCGGAACCTGCAGTGATAGCCAGAACCCTCCGTGACCTCTTCAATGCACTCTTGGTGAATGGCGAGGTCCTCCCCGACTCCAGAGGCTCAATCACGACCCTCATTCACAAGAAGTCAGACCGTGAGAACCTGGCGAACTGGCGCCCCATAGCGTTGATCAACACAGACCACAAGCTCTTCACGAAGCTTCTGACCAACCGCATCACCAAATGGGTGTCACCTCGCCTCTCCCCATCCCAGTACGGTTTTATTCTGGGGAGGTCGTTATGGGACAGCTATAATGACCTTCACGTGACTTTGACTGCTAACTCTCGTAAGGTGAATGGCTTTGTGGCTCTCCTGGATATGGAGAAAGCATATGATCGGGTAGCCTGTGAGTATATTGATGCTTCCCTGGCCCGCTTCCATCTCCCATCCGCAGCTAGGCGCTGGATATCAGCGCTCTATGACCAGCTCCACACCAGAGTCCTGGCGCCAATGGGTTTTACAGTGGCAGTACCAGTTGGACAAGGTCTCCGGCAAGGGGACCCCCTGAGCCCTATCCTTTTTAACATCACCCTTGACCCCCTCTTGGCCTCCTTACAGGACAAGCTAACAGGGATTCTGGTCCCAGGTAAAGCCCCCACACGCACCATGGCATTTGCAGATGACACTGCCATTGCATTTGGCTGCCCTGGGGATGTTGCCATCGCTGCTGTGACCATTGAGAGGTACACCAAGGCGTCCAACGCCATGGTCAACACCTCCAAGACAACAGTTGTACAGGTCGGCTCCCCCACCTTCCCCCCACCATTTGGTATTGAACCTGAGCGCGGTACCTTCCGTCACCTGGGCGTTCTCACCAACCAACAAGGAGTTGCGCTAAAAGAAAATGAGGACTTGCTCCTTGCAGCAGTTAACTCCAGGATTGCCAGCTGGAACCGGCGGCGCATCACCCCCCAGGGTCGAGCTCTGATGGCCAATGTGTTCCTCCTCTCCAAAGTCTGGTTCCTAGCGCACGTCTGCCCATTCACAGATGCCTTTTATACGCGGCTCAATGTACTCCTCCGCTGTTGGATCTGGGGCTCAAACCATCCACCAATGGCCCTCTCAACCATTGCCCGACCCTGCAATGAAGGAGGCCTAGGGCTTCTAAACACGCGATCCCACGCCACCACAATCTTCCTGAAGTTCCTATGGCCGATTGTCTGCTGGGACGCGACCCCCATGCCCCAATGGGCGCCCGCCCTCCGCCAGTCAGTTTCAGCAGCTCTGGGTCTTCCTAGAGCATCTCTGACCTCATTAGGGGAGTGGCTCACAAACCACCCAGGCCATCGCCTAAAACCATCCTCATCCCCCTACTGGAACCAGGCTCTCCTTGCCCTGAAACGAGTAGGCGCGCGGATCCACCATGCCTTCCCATACAGAAGGGAAGGCCCTGGCCTCAGCCCCCGTCGCCATGCAATTGTGCACAATGGACAAGTTGTCACAACTCGCCTCAACCCCCAAGATCGTCCTCCCATCCGCCCAAGACTCCTTGAGCTCCTCCCTCCCTCCGTGAGATTTGACCTTAAGGAATTGTGGAAGGACGTCTATCACCCCATCCTGTCAGCAAAGGTGTCCAACACCTTTTGGAGGGTGCTCCACTGTTCATACAGGACAGGGGACCGGACAGGCCCTACCTTCCAGCACCGAAGCTGCCCCCGCTGTGTGGAGCCTATTGACTCCCACCTCCATCGTTTTTTCACCTGTCCAGGTGTCGCCGCATTTTGGCCAAAGGCCCGCGCGCTCCTCCATGCTCAGCCCTGGTCTGGACACCCTGTGCAAGACCTCATGTTTGAGCAGACATTACCTGGTTGCCATCGACCCCTCCGTGTCCTCGCCTATGCCACAGCCATCTGGACCATCCATAACTCCTTCCTTCGTGCTGCCTTTGACCAGCAGGTGTGGACCCTTCCACACATGATCACCCACTTTCAGGTACACTTTGAGATGGCCCTGAAGGTCTGCACTATGTCGCCAACCCTCCCATGCTCAGTTGTCACTGCAGCACAGCTCTGGCGCGCGAACCCCCCTCCCTTTATCGATGCCTCCTCCCTCTCCTTCCCTCGCCTCAGGCTCTTAGGATCCCAGGCGTAATTCAATAAACATCGTTGAATCCCCCCTTGGGTTGGGACCATCTAGTACTATAAAAAAATAAGGGAACTCAATACCCCAAGAGACAACAACGAGTCAGGGTAGTTGATAATTCCATCAAATTCTCATAAAAATTGAGTTCCCAAGAGTAGGTCATAACTCAAATTATTGAGCACAATCGTTGGATTGGTAAAGGTTTTAAATTTATTGCGGGGAAGGCCGACCATGGGACGGACACTTCTGAATATGACTCAGGAAAGACAAACTTAGTACCAGGGGAGGCACCCCAGAAAAGCGATGCTATCTCTTGTTGCCAGCGGGAACGCCACTTATGGGGAGGGGGAGGGAACGTGTGAAGGGGCCGTAGACACTATTGAGCACGTGTGGAGGAAGGCGTCTGATTTGATGAACCAGACTGGAAACCAGGAGGAGACCAGCTGTCGGCGATGCGGTGGGAGGTATCCAAACATCCACGCTTGAAAGTGGTTCACCAAATGAGACCGGAATCTGTGGACAGCTTCAGGGAGGGTGGGGATGGAGCCAGCGATGGCATCCAAGACAATCGTGTGGATAGTCCACATGGCTATTGCAACCATCAGAGCATGGGGGGAGGGTGGAAGGGGGAGGCCATTGATAAAGCAAACATATTTCTAGACAGACTGAAGGGATGCGTTTGATCCTGGCCCAGCAGACGTTAAACTTCGCGCCATATCACTTTAGAGGTGGAGCACTTCTCCAGGCGGTGGAACAGCGTTCCATACTGGCCACACAAGACACAGGATGAGTGTAAAGCGTTAGAGCGCTCAGCTGTATGATACACCCGCCTCAGGCAGCGCCACACATGGGAGCGGACTTGAGGCTGCAACAGAGGATGGTGTGCATATTTCCAGATAGTCTTTTGGGTCTCAGTGGAATAAGGGATGTCCATCATGTCCAGGTAGTCCACCCTGAATAGGACATGGGGCTGAATGGGGATCACGCCATCATGGATGGGTAGCCCCTGTACCTCTTATGTGAACTGAGGAGAGGGGCGGCCTCTTTGGGTTGTATGTCCGCTAATATGAATTCTCCACTCAGCGCTCTGCATGGAGAGTAGGATTCGTTTGTAGTGGGTTTTAGTCCCGTGAGGACCTGTGGCTAATGTGTGTGATGCGAGGTATTTCATCAGGGAGTGGGGGTTTGATGGATTGTTGAGGCCCAAGGCTCGGGAGAAGTTGGAGTGGGCCGCGCGGGACCAGTGTTGGGATGGGAGTGTAGGTGCGGTGACGGCCGCGATCCAGGTGCCCAGGATCTTGGCAGCATGGGCTTTGAAGTCAAGCAGGCCCATGCCACCTTGATGATGAGGGCCAAACATGACCTCTAGCCATACTGGTGGAGGGCGGCCTGACTAAAGCCATCCTTCCAGCAAGGCATACAGGGATTTGAAGAAGCTTGGAGAGAAGGGGATGGCGTGGGCCCCGAACCAGACTTTGGATAGGAGCATAGAGTTGGCAAGAACAACCCTGCCAGTGAGGGTAGTAGGGTGGGCTCTGAGAGAGGCAATTCGCTTCATCACGTTGTCCAGTATACGGCACTCCATTACTGCTGATGCGTATCCGCCTGCCTCCATCCACACACCCAGATGGCGCACCGGTCCTATGGTAGGACGTGGCATGAAGGGGAGCACCAGGGGAGCAGTGTGTGTTGAGTTAGTAAGGCGTGGACGTGGGCGAGCAGATGGGCCGGGTTGGGAACTAATTGCTGGGCCCAGCAGTTCTGAAACCAACCAAGGAGGATGATTTCAGTTTTGGAGGCGTTCAGTGCCGCGTTGCTTACCCGGGAATATTCCTGGATGAAGGCTTCAAGCGCGCGTGCATCTTTATTATTAGACACCCCCACCACGCAATCATCTGCAAATGCCATCATCTTGACTGGGGTTTGGCCTGGCTCATGGACCCCAGTGAGTTGGGCATTCACATTTAGCAGTAGTGGGTCAAGGCTGAAGCTGTATAAGAGTGGATTGAGGGGGTCCCCTTGTCGCAAGCCCCTTTGAGGGCGGACAACTTCCGTTAGGAAGCCTGGGCCACGCACTGCCATTGTTGCAGATTCCATGAGCAGCATCACCCAGTTGATGAAGCGGGGGGGTAGGCGGAATTGATGGAGGCAGGCCCTTAGGTATTCCCAGTTTACTCTATTGTAGGCCTTTTTTTGGTCCAAGAATACCAGTGCCCCAGAGGCTGTGGACTGACATGCATTAGCCACGGAGTACACGTTATCCCAAATTGACCTTCTGGGGATGAAACCGATTTGTTTTGGGGAGATGGTGGCAGATGCTACAGTCTCTAAACGATTGGCCATGATTTTTGTTAAAATTTTGGTGTCTGTGTTTTTTAGAGAAATGGGGCGCCAGTTGGCTAAGTCAAGCTTATCCCCTTTCTTGAAGAGTGTGACAGTAAAGGCCTCATGTCCTCCTGGTAGGAGGCGCGTTTCCAACAGGCTTTGGTTAAGTGAGGCTAGCAGTAATGGGGATATATATTTGAAATATTTTTTGTAGAACTCATATGGAATGCCATCTGGGCCTGAGCATTTTCAGTTTGGCGCACCGCGAATAGCTGTCCATAATTCGTTTGGAGTAATTAAATAAATTATTTCCGGGTATTGGAAAATGGTGCAGATATGAGCTCAGTTGAGAAATTCCTCCACTTCAGCTGGCTGAATTGGTTCGGCTTGGTATAACTTGGAGTAATTTTGCATTTTGATTGCCACTTCGGCCAGGGTGTCCACAATGGAATTATCCGATCTTTGCACCTGTGTGCAGGCCATGCTCTGGCGTGGTGCAAAAAAAATTTTTAAAGAAGTATGCGGTACACTTGTCACCTTTAGTAAGTGTGTGGCCCTGTATTGGACACAAACCTGATGTTTGTGTTGCCTTTTGAGTGCGTTGAGGTGGGCGGCTGCCTCCGCCCACTTCCGGCCCCATGTAGGGCTCTATCCTGTAGCTGGAATGTTGGACTCCAAGTGGGCCAATTCCACCAGAGTGCACGAGATAACTGCCAATATGGCTCGTGAGCATCTGGAGGAGAGATGGTGAGAGTGGCGGATGGTGTCCTCTTTGAAAGTTGCCCATGTGGAAATGGGGTCTGCGCAAAACAGTGCAACAAACGATTTTGCCAAAGTTGCCTCTTCCACCCATGTGGAAAATCCTGGCGATGCGAGCTCGGGGGGCGGATTTTGCACCAATGTGTGGCCTTAGCAACTGTGACGGGTAGGTGGTAGGTTATTGAGACCAGTCGGTGGTCAGAGAATTCCATTTTTGTTGTTTTGAAGTGGGAGATGTGGGGTTGGAATTTCTCTGGCATTAGAATAAGGTTGATGTGGGTCATGGACCTTAATTGGCCGTTGTGTATGTGGGGATGCATCATGTTTTCGAGCAGTGGGGCATGTCGCAGCAGTGCATCCATTAACCCAAGGGTGGCCTTTAGAACGCATAGTTCTATGTGACCCTGTGGGGCGTAGGGTGAGGGAGGCCACTGGTCCGTTGGTGAGGTTAGCCAATAATTCATGTCACCAACCAGGAAGGAATCAGGGGGTAGCAGGAGGGACTTAACCGATGAGAAAAATTCCCGATGCTAGTGTGCACCGTTTGGGGCATAGATGTTGATGATTGCATGTGCTACGTCAGCCCACGAGAAGGTGATGATGAGCACTCGGCCAATTAGGAATGTTTCTGAGGATGTGAATTTGAAAAATTATTTTTCCAAATTAGCACCCCATAGTGCTTTGACCAAAAGGATAGGGATGGGAGGAGCATTGTTTTCCAAGCTTCCTTGGAACCCCGTGGACAGTGGGACTCCTGGATGGCCAGGATATCCATGGGTAAATTGTATTTTAAAAAACTCTTTTTCCTAGCCTGGGATGGGGAGGCCTTGAGTCTGGCAATATTCAATGTCCCTAGAGTGAAGGTTTCCCCCATTGCACCTTAGGTGCGAGGGGGTGGGCCCCTGGCCCACCAGCCTCTTCTAGTTCCCCATGGGCTTTCACAGCAGCGCAGGTGTTAGCAGCAACGCTATCGGAGTTTTTGTTGATTTTTGCATAAAGATTCATGTTGGCTTTGGCCTTCGCTTTTTGTTTTCCCAATGTTGGACAAATTTTTTGCAGTGCGGATGAATTTGGTGCACCGACGAGCGGGTCAAAAAAAACTTTTCAGTTAAGATAGGTCCCAAGTCAGTTTTGACTGGAGCTTGGGTGCAGCGATTGGGTGAGATTGAATCTCCCATCAGATCCTCAGATTGAGTGGCCCACTCGGCATGGGCTTCCCAATCTGATTGAATGATGGATTCCCGAGTTGCTTCCAACGTGAAGGTTTCCATGTCCTCCTGGCGTTGTGAGTGTGGGATGGCGGTGGTGGCCTTAGCCGCTTCCTTGGCCACGGCCCTGTGGGCCTGCTTGGCCTTCTTCCGCTCCTGCGGGGAGATGGGCTTTACCAATAGGTAGCAGCCTTGTGCTCCTCACGGGAAAGCCTCCTTGCTTCTTGTGGTTGGTTCTTAGTGCGCCTCTCCGCTGGCCATGGCCGCTGAGGGGTGCTCTTGGAATGTGACGCCCTCCTTGATGGGGCATGCATGCGCCTTATGGCCGAACACGTCACAGTGGGTGCAAATGGGGGGCGCGCTGTCCACGGTTACCCAGAATGGGTGGGTGGTATGCCCTGCGATATCAATAAAAGTGGAGTGCGGGATCTGGGTTAGGTCCTTCACGATCTCCTCAGTTGGGGTCAGAACTGCAATGGCTTTGCCGGTGCACAGGTGTGGCATCAACGTGAAGCATTGCATCTCGAAAGATTGTATTTTGCCATATATGGCGAGACCATCTTTCAAGTGTTGCTCCAAAATGTCACATTTTACTGTAGTAGGCAAAAAGTCAGATGTGAGGAAAATTTGGTTTGATTTTGTCCATCTGGTGCATTTGGTTTTGATGACCCGTTGTCCTTCAGGGAGGTCAACCATTATGTGCACCGCTGCAGCCTCATCTGCTGCTTCTTTGCTTTTGAAACCTAGGTCCAGCAAACCGTGCGACATGGAGTGAGGTGCAACGTACACCGTGGTTGGGAAAATTTTGTGTACATCTTTACAATATTTTTCCCATAAGGCCGTTTTCTGGATGTCCAGATACACACGGACTCCAAATTCCACTGACAAAAGTGGCTGGGATTGTGGCGTGTTGATGTACTGGTTGCATCATGCTTGCCACGCGAGTATCTCTGGGGAAATTGTGACCGCCGGTTTTTAAGATTTTTGTCTATTCTGCCAGATTCTCTGGGGCATTTTGAACGTTGGAGGCCGCGGGCCTTCCGCCTGCTCCTCTTACCTTGCTTGCCCAACTGCTCCCTGACATGGGCGCAGACTAATCTCTTCTGTGAGATTATCAAACTATATTCAGTCTTGAATTGAATAGGTTGCAAAAGTGATTGCAACGAGAAAGAAAAGTTAGGAAAGGTTGGAATGGTAAAGGTTATTTTTCCACTTTTTAGAGAAGGGATGAAAAAGCTCTAATAACCGAGTACTCTGAGGGCCAACGGTGCCATATTCTTCATAATGAGAGATATTGAGGGTTAATTTGATCCGTTTGACTAATTTGGAGGAGACAACATTCACAGGAGATCCAGTATCTATGATAGCCTTGGCACTGATTTGATTTACTTGGAAATTAATCTGGGTAATGGTGCTTCCAAACTGAGAGGATAATGCCATTAAGGAGGGAAAGGAATAAGAATAATGGTCATCTTTATTACACTCAATTGAACTTTACTGCTCTTGCTGCGCACTCACATCATTATTAAGGTGAAGAATCTTATTGGTCTTATCTCTTTTCTTTTTTTCATCTGCTTCCTTTTTAAAACAATGATCCTCAGTATGAAAGTAGCGATGACAGTAATTACACTGTATTGCTCTAGTGTTCTCAGGCATGGCAAAGACTTTGGGCCAACTAGGTATAGGAGACTCATAAACTCGGGGTTTTTCAGAGAATTGAGGGGGCAACTCCAATAAGGCCTCCTTAAAATCCAAAATACTTTGAAAATTCTTTTGACACAGATCAGATAGACTTGCATTTGCGTCCTAGTAGTAAAGGCTGACAGAACTGCGGTTATTGCATCGTACAAGTTTAACCAACCACAGGCTACAAGAGTTTGAGCTTCCCAATAGAACCAATGAGCAAAGTCCATAATATATTCATTTCAGTGGGGCTGTATACCCATAAAGGCCTGTTTTTGCGAAGATAGGGTCTGCTCACTTCCAAATTCTTAGATCAATGCTTCTTTGACTTGAACCCAAGTAGAGCAAGTCATTAAGTGGGGAACCATAATATCTTGAGTAATGCGAGTAAGGCAATTAGGCAAGTAATTCATCTTTTGGTGATACGTGGCCTCACTTAATGCCTTTTCATACAGATATAGAATGGCGATAATGCTGCCTTCCCCTGGGGAGTATTTGTCCTTGAATACTGGCTTAAAACTCATGGGAGCATTGGTAGTCAAAACATGCATTCCAGGTTGTTCAGATTGAGTAGACACATAAGAGGCAGAATCTGAAGCTTGAGAAGAAAATTGAGGGTAAGGACCAACAGCTTCCATCCAAATTTCATTAATCCGTCAATTCAGGTCTGCATGCCCTACTTTTTCATCTAGTCGGCGAGATAGCTCAAAAATTTGTTCCTGTTGTGCATTGTACTTGAGTTCCAGAGTCTCAATTTTCGCTTGGATCAATTCTCCTTTTGATTTATAAGCATGTAATAAGATATCAGTGTCCTTGGCCCACTTTCCCAAATAGATCAATTCATCAGACAAGGACTGCAGAGTCAAAAGGGGGTTAATTGGTACCCCATCAGGGCTTAAGTTGCATTCTTTGACCACCTTAGAGAATTGTTCACTTAAATGGGTCATCATGTTCATGAGAGAATTAATTTGGTGATAAGAACCTGAATGACCATCAGTGTCTGGAGGTCCAAGAGGTCCATATGCACCTGGGGGTCCACGGGGCCCATCAGCTCCAGGAGTTTGACGAGGCCCTAAATCTCCAGGTGGCCCACGAGGTCCTTCTACCCCAGGAGGACCCATATTTCCTGAGGTTTTCTCTACTTCATTAACCTGGAACTGAATTCCTGAGTACAATGTTCCAATTAAAGAAGATGGGTTCTAATTTCTTCCTCCATTGATTGACTACGCTCAGAGAGTTGGGAAACACCCTCTCTCCATTCCTTCTGGATCTCTTGAACCTTTTTTGGAAACTGTACATCAATAAAATTTGATATCCCATGATCAAACTGAATGAGCTGCTGTTGTACTTCGTTGAGGGAAGTTTGATTAATAATAATAGCATCACAATTATCTTGGCTAAAATAGGAGGCTGACTTGAAAAACTCGGAAATATAATTATTCAAGGATTGGAGTCCTTCTAGTAAATTGAGCATCCCTTGATGGAGAATTCCAACTAAGGGTAGCAAGTGGTATAATGTAGGATGTACAAGTTGTTGTATATATTGTTCGGAGCTAATCCCTGGCATTTGAGAGGTTTGCAGCACTTTTCACAATATAGAAGGTAATGCATTTGATCAAGATCAGGTAGAACATATTCCAGGGATTAGTGTCCCTTCAAGTAATTGATTGATGATATTTCACAAGGCCTCAGGTGGAATCTGAAAGTCTGAGGCGAAACTTAAGTTAGGATTACAGAATTCCAAGTTGGCCCGAAATTCCAACATGGAGGGTAATCTTGGGATTTGGGTTCCAATTGAAGCGACCCATTATAAAATACTGCCTTGCTCTTGATCTTGAGCCTTGTCCGGCATAAATTGAGAATCCATGGTTATAGACATGGTTACTGGTGCATAACTCAGAGAGCCCCTGTAGTGAGCAACGGTCTGGAAGTTTTGAATTACACTTCCAATGGGGCAGATTGTATCTCGAAGTTACACTGGGAAGATTCTCCAAAAATGCAATGAAGTAAATAAGAAAATATAGGCCAAATCGACCTAATTTTTATTTTCAAAAAGAGGAAATATCTATAGGCTTTTTTACGGTTCATAATCTATCAAAGTGAATTAATCTCTGCACAATCAAATCTTCAATCAGTTGATCAGGATCTGATTGATCATCAACTTTTAATAGATTGTGATAGACTACTCGCTCCTTCTGATGATGTCAGGGGAATTGAGGAAGGGGATTTTTGGATATATGTGAATTCAGTGATATCCTGACAGACGGTATCCCTTTCTACGCTGCAGATGAGGTCTTGATTAAGCCTGGTGAACAAAGAGTGGATGAAGCTAGAACACTTCAAATCCCACACCATTGCTTATTGCACCTCAAAAGTATTAGAGCGTTAGTCCCTTAGAGCTTCGTGTATTGCCTGAGATATTAACCTAGCCTACCAGAGGCATATTACCCTTTTTCCTGGGAAACCTCACCGGTAAAGATATAATCATATGGAAACACTAGGAGATTGGTAGAGGCTTCCTACTCCCTGTAGAGGACATCATATCCACCTCATTGGCTTTATGGCAGACTTAGGTTACCCATGGATAACATGGTGTGTACCTTGCCCAAATTTCATATTTTAATATAAGCTGACCACAGAGGAGTTGGAAAAATTTTCATACCTTGTTAGAAGACTATAGTGACATATTCTTCAAATTGGATACTGAATATGGTCACATGAAGGGATTGATCCACTCCATTGATGTGGGTGATGCCCAGCCTATTAGGTCCAAACCTTACAGCAAGTCAAAGGTGGAGGAATAACAGATGAGGACGGAGCTCCAGCAGTTATTAGACGCGGACTTACTCGTTCCTTCACAAAGCCCTTGGTCTTCACCCCTCTTACTAATTAAAAAGAAAAAATGAGGCCATCATATTGTCATGGATTACCGTAGGTTAAATAGCCTCACTAAGAAGGATAGCTATCTTATCCCTCGCATTGATGACGCCCTGGCCCAACTCTATGGCTCTAAATTCTTTTCCGTCATGGAATTGCCAGTGGCTATTGAAAAAGGACCTTTCTTTTCAAGATCAGGAGAAATGTGCTCTTAGTTGTAGTGAAAATCACTTCCAACCCACACAATTACCCCAAGGGTTGTGCAATGCACCTGCCTCTTTCCAGCGTGCAATTTTTAACATCTTACAATACCTCAAATTAACTTGTGTCATCGTCTATCTTGATGACATCACGGTGTTCTCAAAAACCTTTAATGAACATCTTGATCACTTGAAGGAGGTGTTTCAACGGTTACATAAGTCTAATATTAAGTTGAAGCCCTCAAAGTGTACTTTCTTTCAAAAAATTGGACTTCATCGGTCACTCCATTTCCCAAGAAGGAATTCAACTCATGCAAGACAAGGTAGATGCCATCTCAAAAATGCAGCCCCCTAAAAATCTACGAGATATTCAGGTATTCTAAAATTGGTGAGATATTACCATCAGTTATCCCTAAGTTTACCCAACTCAGTGAGCCCCTTGTCTGGCTATTAACTATGAATACCCCTATTTATTGAGGTGCTGAACAAAAAACCCGCTTTTGAGACAATGAAGCAATTTCTGCAATAACGCCCTATCTTACGGCACCTAGATTATAATAGACCCTTCATCTTATTTACTGACGTGTTGGACTATGCCATTAGGGCCATCTTATCCCAATTAGATGAAGACGAAGTAGATCATCTTTATCCTATTTTAGTGAAATGCTGTCAAAGGCTGAACGTAACTACAGTGTTACGGAGAAAGAGTGCCTTTCTCTTCTATTAGCTGTAAAGCACTATGGCCCTTTCCTGTATGGAACTACCTTCACTATGGTTATTGACCACTCATCCCTAAAATGGTTACAGAACATGAAAAATACTACTGGTCGGTTAGCTCGTTGGGCTCTAAAGCTCCAGCATTATGACATCAAGATCAATCATGGTTTGGAACCCATCACATGAATGTTGATGGGTTGACTTGGCTACCAGTCCTTCACTTGGATAATAGTGAGGCAAAGAGGTTACATGGCCTCTTTATGTCCCCAATGAATGAGAGGATGAGGATAGACCTGTTCAGAAGATGTTAGCCTGGAACTCCTTAAACAAAGTTAAAAAAGGGAAGTTGTACAAGCAGGTGGGGATAAAATGGCTAACTTACCTTTGACTTCAGAACAAGTACCTGCTATCTTAGAAGCTCATTCCACCCTAGGTCATGGAGGGGCAAAAAAACTTATGAGTGGATTAAGAATCGGTTTTATATTGGGATGAAATTATAAAATCTAAAGTTGATGTCTTGGAAGCTTGCCTTACGTGTAAGAATCAATCCAGTTTTAATACTAGATACCAGTATTAACCAACTTCACCTCAACAACGGTTCTACACCATCAGTTTGGATGTAGTAGGCCCCCTTCCTTAGTCTACTAGTGAAAACAGATTTATTCTAGTAGCTATTGACCATTTCACTAGGTGGGTTGAAGCCGTGGCTCTTCCTGCCCAAACGTCCAAAGCCACCGCCAATTTTTTTAATCAACACATCTTTACACGTCACAGCTGCCTTCAAGTACTACTCTGCGATAATAATAAGAACTTCACCTCCAGATTAGTAAAAAACCTGGCCACATCTATGGGAGCACAACAACTTTTCTCAGCTCCATATAACCCTTCACCAATGGGACTGTGGAAAGAGCAAATGGAACCTTGGTTTCCATTCTTCAAAAAATGGCCTCCTCTGATCCTCTTCACTGGGATTAATATCTACCCAGTGCTCTTATGGCATATTGAATTATTTTTCACCGGATTTTAAAAATGCCTCCATTCAATGTCTTGTATAAGCGGGAACCAGGAATACCTCCCCTCTTAGCTAAGGATATATTCTCTTCTAGTGTTGAGGAACTGTAGAAAGTCATGAGAAGATTTGCTCTGCGCATAATCCATCTCCAATCCAAAGCTATGACCAATTTATCCAAACCAGTGCTAAAAGAAGGGCAGGCTGCTAATGAGTTTTGAACCCATATACCTACATTCTAAGTGTCCGACATGGTGTTGTACTACCATAACCCCATCACTACATGAAGCGGCAAGCTTGGATCAATTTAGGAGGGTCCCTTCACCATCATTTACAAAAGATGAAACGAGTATTCTATCAAATATCTAGCTACTGGTATAACCATTTATCGCGTACATGGCCGTTTCCTATGGCAATATTCTCCCCCCTAACATTCTTGAGGGGAGTGATGTCAGATATTTTCTCTCACAGTTAAATAATAATAATGTTTTGGGTCAAATTTTGCGAAAAGGGGAAATGTCAGCCTTTTGCAATTCTGTGATGCTACTAAGAGCGATTTTAACAATAATGTAATAATAACGTTAAGGATATCAGCAAAAAGACCCTGGCTGTTTCATGGTGGAATACCCGTTAATCAGGGTAACACAGTTTCAAAACCTGCATGGGCAACAAATGTCAAATTAAGTTGTCAGATTACTCCAACTATATGATGGACCATGGGGTGACCATTGTAAGGCACGCCCCCAGCCACAACCAGGTCCTTCCAAGCACCTATGCAGGGACCACCCCTTTTATAGGCGTGGTGGAGGTCCCCCAAGGTAAAAGTAATTTATCCAGCGGCGAATGAGTAAAATACATCAAAACATTACCGCATGAGTGCATTCTGCCCCAAAACTCCATCCCAAACATCATTTTGCCAAAAATTAATGCAATTTCCCAAGATCTAATAAGAGTGTATCTAATATTTCTTACTTTAGAAATGCATCAAAGCAGAACCTCTCTCTCTGCTCAGTGACTTAATGAGCAAATTAACTTCAGTAAATTAAAAGCAAACACTTAAGGGGTGGAAGGCGAGTTGGTAAGGGCGTACAGCTACCAACCTGACAATCAGGTTCAATTCCCGCCCTTCTCACATCAATCAGGGTGCCAGCCAAAGGAAGCTATTGGCAGTTAGTAGGTCTAATAACACGAAAACCTTACTCATGACGTAACAAGAAAAATTTGAGTCCCGATCTGGAGTGGAAAAACTTTCTTTGATGGAGTTGACTCTGTTCAGGTTTCATGTCATTTCTTTCTTTTGGTAATGCCTGTCCCCCGGTCAGCTTGCCTCAGTTAAATAAAAGCAAACACTTAATCATATGCCAAAGTTTTGCTCCAATGTCATCAGATCCCCTGTGACTGTCCCAGCATGAGGAAGTGGTGAAACTCCCTCTCCATTTTCCATCTGACAGTAAAATGTGCTTGGACTGGCTTGCCCAGTCATTCCAAACCCTTGGGACAATTCGTTCCTCCCAGGGATCTTGATGCCCATCTCACCTAAACCAAAGCAGTGCCCCGCTGCCCCTGGTGCACCCCCAGAGCAGCATGTGTTTTGGCTTTAGGGTCAAATATGGGAAATTCTTCCCCTATGATGACCAAGCCATTATCAAAATGGCTCAGGCGGTGATGACACCAGCATGTTCTATTGAATTCTGCCCCTATAAGGTGTACTTTTATCTTGGCTTCCCCTGTGAAGCTGATGCAGCCACTGTGGCAATGGTGCCTTAAATTTTTAACAATATTCCCCTCCCAACAACTTGGACCTGGCTCCCATTGGACACCACCTTGGTGGTCCAGTTCGCTGGTTTGCCCACCCACCTCCCCCAAAGTGCTCCACCAGGAGCTGATAGATGGTTTGGAAGCCTACGGCGCCAACCCCAGCTTACAATTTGTGGTCCCAAATGGGGCCACATGCCTCTCTGGGCCTTGGGCATGTGCCACAATCAGCCCTGAATTTACAAAAATTTCTTTGGCAATCCCCCCTCATGCCACCATCCCATCTGCCCCCAACCATCCATTCTGGGCCCACGTTGAGGTAAGTTGGACGATTTGTCCATCCTGTTTCGAGTTAGATCACTCAAAACGCAAATGCCCATACTCAGAAACTTCCACTGATGCAAAAGTTTTCCCAACGCCCACCAATCTGCTGCCCACCCCGCGCCAACTCCAACATGGGGTATGATCCTACCTTCCCCTTCTTCAAAGCCTGATGCTGCAGCTGCACCTACAGCCACCAATCAGCACCCACCTTGCCCCAATGCCAGAAATAATTCATCCAACCAAACATCTGATTGGATCCCAGTTCAATCCCATACATCCACAATTGAATTGAACAAACCTCACTTGTACGCTGATTCCCCCATCCAATTCAACCAAAATTCATGGGAATTATTGGATGAAACTGATGAATCAGGTAACATCATTGAAGAACTGACGCTGCAACTCGAGCGGCTCTGTAACGCAGAATGGGATGCAACATTCTCACCTCATAAATTGTCCCACAACCTAATGCCAAACTGTTCTACAGTGACCACCAGCTTGCAGTAGACTAAGCTGCCACACCAGATTGCTGTCCACTTTGCAAAGCTGCCGCCAAATCTGTGGCTGCACTCACAGGAGGAATTCCACCTCCCATCATCCCCATAAATCTTAGATTTATTGCGAGGAAGGCTGACCATGGGACGGACACTTTCAAATTTGACCCGAAAGAAACAAAACTTAGTAACAGGGAAGGCACCCCAGAGAAGCGATGCTATCTCTTGTGCCAGCAGGGAACGCCACTTATGGGAAGGGGAGGGAACGTGTGAAGGGGCCGTAGCCACAATTGAACACGTGTGGAGGAAAGGGTCTGATTTGATGAACCAAACTGGGAACCAGGAGGAGACCAGCTGCCGGTGACATGGTGGGAGGTATCCAAACATCTACGCCTGAATGTGGTCCACCAAATGAGACTTGAATCTGTGGACAGCTTCTGGAAGAGTGGGGGTTGAGCCTGTTATGGCATCCAAGAAAATCGTGTGGATAGTCCACATGGCGATTGCAACCACCAGAGCATGGAGGGAGGGTGGGAGGGGGAGGCCATTGATGAAGCAAACATATCTCTTGACAGACTGAAGGGATGCGTTTGATCCTGGCCCAGCAAACGTTGGACTTCGCGCCATATTACTTTAGAGGTGAGGCACTTCTCCAGGCGGTGGAACAGAGTTCAATACTGGCCACACATGACGCAGGATGAGTGTATAGCGTTAGAGTGCTCAGCCGCATGGTACACCCACCCCAGGCAGCGCCACACATGGGAACAGATTTGAGGCCGCAACAGAGGATGGTGTGCATATTTCCAAATAGTCTTCTGAGTTTCAATGGAGTAAGGGATGTCCATCATTTCCAGGTAGTCCACCCTGGATAGGACATGGGGCCATGTGGGGATCACGCCATCTTGGATGGGTAGCCCCTGTACCTCTTGTGTGAACTGAGGAGAGGGGCGGCCTCTCTCTGGGCTGTGTGTCCGCTAATACGAATTCTCCACTCAGCGCTCCACATGGATAGGAGGATTCGTTTGTAGTGGGTTTTAGTCCCGTGAGGACATGTGGCCGATGGGTGTAGAGCCAGGTATTTCATCAAGGAGTGAGGGATTGATGGATTGTTAAGGCCCAAGGCGCGGTAGAAGTTGGAGTGGGCCACGCGGGACCAGTGTTGTGAGGGGAGCGTAGAGGCAGTGACAGCCGCAATCCAGGTGCCCAGGATCTTGGCAGCATGGGCTTTGAAGTCAATCAGGCCCATGCCACCATGATGATGAGGGCCATACATGACCTCAAGCCATACTGGTGGTTGTCGGCCTGACCAAAGCCATCCTTGCAGGAGGGCATACATGGATTTGAAAAAGCCTGAGGAGAAGGAGATGGCGTGGGCTCCAAACTAGACTTTGGAGAGGAGCATGGAATTGGCTAAAACAATCCGCCAGTAAGGGAAGTAGGGTGGGATCTGAGGGAGCGATGCGCTTCGTCATATTGTCTATAATATGACTTTCCATTACTGCTGAGGCAACCCGCCTGCCTCCACCCACACGCCCAGGTGGCGGACAGGCCCTATGGTAGGGCGTGGCACGAAGGGGAGCAGTAGTGGGGCGGTGTGGGGTGAGCAGGGAGGGCGAGCATGTGTGTGAGCAGATGGGTTGGACTGGGCACTGGTCGCTGGGGCCCAGCATCCTTGATACCAACCAAGGAGGATGATTTCAGTTTTGGAAGCGTTCAGTGCAGCATTACTTACCTGGGAATATTCCTGGATGAGAGCTTCAAGCGCGCGTGCGTCTTTATTATTGGACACCCCAATCACACAGTCATCTGCAAACGCCATCATCTTGACTGGGGCTTGGCCTGGCACATGGACCCCAGTGAGTTGGGCATTCACATTTCGCAGTAGTGGGTCAAGGCTGAAGTTGTATAAGAGTGGGCTAAGGGGGTCCCCGTGTCGTAAGCCCCTTTGAGTGCGGACTACTTCCGTTAGGAAGACAGGGCCATGCACTGCCATTGTTGCAGATTCCATGAGCAGCATTACCCAGTTGATGAAGCGAGGGGGTAGGCGGAATTGATGAAGGCAGGCCCTTAGGTATTCCCAGTTTACTCTATCATAGGCCTTTTGTTGGTCCAAGAATACAAGTGCCCCAGAGGCTGTGAACTGGCATGCGTTAGCCACAAAGTGCACATTGTCCCAAATCGACCTTCTGGGTATAAAACCGAATTGTTCTAAGGAGATGGTGGCATATGCTACAATCCCTAAAAGGTTAGCCATGATTTTAGTTAAAATTTTTGTATCCTTGTTAGTTAAAGAAATGGGGCGCCAGTTCGCTAAGTCTAGATTGTCCCCTTTCTTAAAGAGTGTGATGGTGAAGGCCTTTGTCCTCCTGGTAGGAGGCGCGTTTCAGAAGGCTCTGGTTAAGTGAGGCAAGCAGCAGTAGGGATATATATTTGAAGTACTTTTTATAGAATTCTTATAGATGCTATCTAAGATTGGGCATTTCCAATTTGTTGCACCGCAGATGGCTGTCCATAGTTCATTTGGAGTAATCAAATTCATTATTTCTGGGTATTGAAAAATGGTGCAGATGTGGGTTCAGTTGAAAAATTCTGCCACTTTGGCCAGCTGAATTGGATCAGATCGGTATAATTCGGAGTAATACTTTTGTATTTTGATTGCCACTTCAGCTGGTGTATTCGTGAAGGATTCATCCGATCTTCGCACCTGTGTGCAGGCCAGGCTCTGGCATGGTGCAAATTTTTTTTAAATAAATATGCGGTGTACTTGTCGCCCTCTGTAATGTGTTTGGTCCTGTACTGAACACAAACCTGATGTTTGTGTTGCCTTTTGAGCGCGTTGAGGTGGGCGGCTGCTTCCACCCACTTCCGGCCCCATGCAGGGCTGTAGCCTGTAGCTGGGATGTTGGACTCCAGGTGTGCCAACTCTTCCAGAGCGCGCGAAATGATGGCTGATGTGGCTCATGAGCGTCATGAGGAGAGGTGGCGAGAGTGGCAGATGGTATCCTCTTTGAAGGCTGACCATGTGGAGATGGGGTCCACACAAAAAGGTGTAACAAACTCTTTTGCTAAAATTGCTGATTCCACCCAAGTGGAAAATCCTGGCAATGCAAGTTCAGGAGGGCGGAGTTTGCACCAATGTGGGGCCTTGGCCACTGTGACAGGTAGGTGGTAGGTTATCGAGACCAGCTGGTGGTTGGAGAATTCAATTTTTGTTGTTTAGAAGTGGGAAATGTGAGGTTGGAATTTCGCCGGCGTGAGGATAAGGTTGATGCAGGTTATTACCTTAATTGGCCGTTGTGGATGCGGGGGCACATCAAGTTTTTGAGCAGTGGGGCTTACCACGGCAGCGCATCTATTAACCCAAGGGTGACCTTTAGAAAGTGATGTTCTACGTGACCCTGGGGGGCATGGGAGGAGGAGGGCCACCGGTCCGTTGGTGAGGTTAGCCAACAGTTCATATCGCCGACTACAAAAGGGTCTGGGGGTAATGGGAGGGATTTGACTGATGAGAAAAATTCCTGACGCTCTCGTGCACATGTTGGGGCATAGATGTTGATGATAGCATGTGCCACGTCGGCCCATGAGAAAGTGACAACGAGGACTCAGCCATTGAGGAAGGATTCTGACAATAAAAATTTTAAAAAATTGTTTTTCTGAACTACCACTCCACAGTGCTCCGACCAAAAGGATAGGGAAGGGAGGAGCATGGTTTTCCAAGCATCCTTGGAACCTCGCGGACAGTGGGACTCCTGGATGGCCAGGATATCCACAGGAAATTTTTTTTAAAAAACTCGGTTTCCTAGCCTGAGACAGCGAGGCCTTGAGTCTGGCGATATTCAATGTCCTTAAAGTGAAGGTTTCCCCAATTGCACCTTAGGTGCGAGGGGGTGGGCACCTGGGCCCACTAGCCTCCTCTAGATCCCCATGGGCCTTCATGGCAGCATGGGTGTAGGCAGCAATGCTATCAGTAATTTTGTTAATTTTAGCAGAAAGGTTCACATTGACTTTTGCCTTCGCTTTTTGTTTCCATGACATCAAAAAAATTTTTTGCAGTGCGGATGAGTTTGGTGCACCAACGTTTGGGTTGAGAAAATTTTTTCAGGTAGATTGGACTCCAAGTCAGTTAAAACCGGAGCTTGGTTGCAAAGGTCGGGTGAGATCAAGTCACCCATTGGATCCTCATATTGGGTGGCCCAATCTGCATGGGCTTCCCAATCCTTATTGGTTGAGGGATTCCTGAGTTGCTTCTGCCGCGAAGGTTTTGATGTCCTACTGGTGTTGGGAGTGTGGGAAAGTGGTGGTGACTCTGGCCGCTTCCTTGGCTGCAGCCCTGTGGGCCTGCTTGGCCTTCTTCCGCTCTTTTGGGGAGATAGGTTTTACCAGTAGATTGCAGCTTTGCGCTCCCCATGGGAAAGCCTCTTTGGTGCTTGTGGTCTGTTCGTAGTGCGCCTCACCGCTGGCCATGGCCACCAAGGGGTGCTCTTGGAATGTGATGCCCTCCTTTGTGGGGCATGCATGTGCCTTATGGCTGAACCCGTTGCAGTGTGTACAGATGGGGGGTGCGCTGTCCACAGTTACCTGGAAAGGGTGGGTGGTATGCCTTTTATATTGATATATGTGGAGTGTAGGATCTGGGTTAGGTCATATGCAATCTCCTCAGTTGGGGTCAGAACTGCGATGGCTTTGCCGGTGCACAGGTGTGACATCAGCATAAAGCGTTGCATCTTTTAAAGATTGTATTTCGCCATATACGGTGAGACCATCTTTCAGGTGCTGCTCCAAAATGGCACGTTTTACTGTAGTAGGCAAAAAGTTAAATGTGAGGAAAATTTGGTTGGATTTTGTCCATCTGGTGCATTTAGTTTTGATGAACTTTTGCCCTTCGGGGAGGTTGATCAATACGCGCACTGCAGCAGCTTCATCTGTTGCCTCCTTGTTTTTTGAAACCGAGGTCCAGCTAACCACATGACATGGAGTGAGGTGTGACATACACCACGGTTGGGAAAAAAGTGTGCACAGCCCCACAAAATTTTTACCATAAAGCTGTTTGTTGGAAGTCCAGAAACACATGGACTCCATATTCAACCGATGAAAGTGGTTGGGAGTGCGGCGTGTTGATGTACTGGTTGAATCATGCTTGCCAAGCGAGGATTTCTGAAAAAGGGTGACCGCTGGTTTTTTTTCTATTCCGCCAGTTTCTCTGGGGCGTTTTTGAACGTTTGAGGCTGCAGGCCTACCACCTGCTCCTCTTACCTTACTTGCTCAACTGCTCCCTGACATTGGCGCAGACTAATCTCCTCTAGGAGATTATCAAACTAGAATCAGAATTGAATTGAATAAGTTGCAAAAGTGATTGCAACAAGAGAGAAAAGTTTTATCATCCCCATAAATCTTACTGCACAAATTTAGATCAACATGAAAACTTTACATAAAAACGTCACTGAAGCCATCCAGAACGTGGTAACAGTAGCACGGAATCCAAAAGCAAAAAATAACCCAAACCAACATTGCCACATTCCTTAAATTCCCAGACGCCCGCCTCAAAGCTGAAGACACTTTGAAAAAATACATCGTTAGTATAATAATGGCTGGCAACTACTCAGAAGTTCAGTCATCAGGATATCAAACCCCATGCCGCTGATGCCCCCACACCCTTACTATCTGCCTTAACACGCACCCTACTCTGTAATGAGATGGATGCAGCTGAAGATGAGCCCCCTCCCCATCCACCATGGAGGGATAGCAGTATTCACTGCCCCTGGTTGAATATTTTGTTAGGTACAATTCAATCGATCCATCCATTTTAAGCGTTTCATTTGAATCGTTTTTTTATTATTATGATTTCTAGTTTTAGTTCAGTAATGCCCGTCCCCTGGTCAGCTTACCTCAGTTAAATGAAAATGCATCAAAGCTAATACTAAACTATCCTCAAATTCCCCCCTTAACCCTTGAAACAGTTTAAATACTGACTAATTGAATATTAAAAGTGTTTCATTTCTATTTTACCTCGCACTGCTAATAGAAATCTTAAAAAATCCAAGTTTTTATAAGTGTTTATTTATTAAATTTTTATTAAAGCTTTTGTGGGATCCAGCGGCGTAACTATCAGCAAGCACCCATAAGCTGGATTCCTACACCAGCCACTGACCGCTGGCCATCAGCACCTGCCCCCTACAAGGGCATTTGAAACTTCATGTTCTAAAGGCCACTATGGGGCTGTATGATACCCTACCTAAACATGCACCACTGCTCCCCAGCATGTCTCATCCCCATGTGCACAATGATCAGCTGAGGTCGATGTCCTGCATTGACCTTGTTCTTGATCTGTTGAAATTTCAGTCTCAGGTTGCACACTTTATGACAATGAGAATCGATTTTTCCAACCACAGGATGGTATCAGTTTCATTCTCTTTGTCACATCCAGCGGCACAGACGCCAAAGTGATGCAAACTTCACCCGCCTGAGATCACATTGCCCAGGTTTTCTTTATAAGTGGACACCAAAACCTTAGCACTGGAGTTCACCACACTTTTCTGCGTGGACCCACTTCTAACATGGTCAAACTCTAAAGCAAACACCATCCGCCAGGCATTCCACAT
Organism: Massospora cicadina; assembly: GCA_022478985.1. Classification (NCBI taxonomy): domain Eukaryota; kingdom Fungi; phylum Entomophthoromycota; class Entomophthoromycetes; order Entomophthorales; family Entomophthoraceae; genus Massospora; species Massospora cicadina. The sequence continues at coordinate 58,281 of JAKSZP010000403.1, read as the reverse complement.
CTCAAAGAGTCGCTCTTGGGCTGCCTTGGTGGTCATTTTGCAAACGCTCGCAGATGTAAACCATCTGGAATCTAATGTACCTGCTGCTGGCTACAGCCCAGCTTGGGGTCACAAGTGGGCAGAGGTGTCCGTTTGCCTCAATGCACTGGTAAGGCAACACAAACATTGTGCTTGTGTACAGTACAAAGTGAAGAATATAATGGCAGGTGACACGTGATCCACTTTCTTTTTCTGGAAATTCTTCACACCATGACAAAGCTTGGCTTGCACACAGGTGGGGTGGCCAAATCACTCCATCGCAGAAACTCCAGCCAAAGTGGAAATCGAAGTTCAAAATTATTACTCCAAATTGTATAACTCTGATCCAGTCAGACTGGCCGAAGTTGCTGAATTTTTTGAAAGTGCACATATCCGCACTGTTTCCCATTTTCTGGAGTTGATTAATTTATTTTCTCAGGATGAACTCTGGTACACCATTCATGGTGCACCATACAGGTTATGCCCAGGTCCAGATGGGATTCTTTATGAGTTCTACAAGAAATATTTTAATTATATCTCCTCTTTGCTGCTTGCCTCAATGAATCAGTGTTTTCCAGAAATGCGCCTCCTTCCTGGGGGCCAGGAGAATTTCACAATAACGCTGTATAAGAAAGGAAATAAGCTGAACTTGCCCAGATGACGCCCCATTTCACTTACTAACACAGATACTAAATTATTTACTAAAATTATGGCCAACCGTCCAGGGGAAGTTGCCTCTGATCTCATTTACTCTGAGCAATTTGGTTTCATTTCCAAGAAGTCTATTTGAGACAACATAGATACTGTAGCCAACGTCTGCCAATCCAAGGCTACTAGAGCACTTGTTTTTAGACCAACAGAAGGATTATGATAGAGTCAACTGGGATAACTTCAAAGCCTGATTTCACAAGTTCCACCTCCCCATTGATTCATTAATTAAAAGATGTTGCTTATGGAATCCTCCACAATGACTGTGCGTGGCCCTGGCTTCCTCAAGGATGTAGTTCGCCCTCAATGGGGCCTCCGCCAATGGAACCCTTTGAGCCCACTCTTATATAACTTCATCCATGACCCACTTTTTCGCAACGTGAATGCCCGCCTTACTGGTGTCCATGTGCAAGGCCAAGCACCAGTCAAGATGTTGGCATTTGATGATTATTGTGTGATTGGGGTATCTAAAACCAAGATGCATGCGCGCTTGAGAATAATATCCTGGTTTACTCCAGGGTAAGTAACGCCACACTTAATGCCTCCAAAACTGAAATCATTCTCCTTTGGCGTTTCTAAGCCCACTGGTCACCAACACCCCGTTTCCTACCTGCTTCAGCAGCTAGCTCACGGGTTAGCTTCCCCCATCCAAATGCCCCGCTTGTGCTCCCTTTTGTGCCAAAGCCCACTGCTGGTCTAGTTCGCCATTTGGGTGTGTGGCTGGAGGTGGAAGTATGCCTGAAGGGTGATGGGGCACCATATACCAAAAAATGTCACAAAACGCATCGCCTCCCTCAGAGCCCACCAAACTTCCCTCACAGAAAGACTTGTGCTGGCCAACTCTATGCTCCTATCTAGAGTTGGTTTGTGGCCCATGAAATCCCTCTTCCCCATCCTTCTTCACCTCGTTATATGCCCTCCTCCAAGTGTGGTATTGGGTTTCCGCCAGATGCACTCGCTGGTGCTAATGCTGGGAAACCCAATATGGGGGCTGACTGCAGGAAGCTATGGCAGCCAAGAGGACAGGGGCTACTTTAGACGAAAGGTTGGAAGAGAATTTTTTCATTAGAATAAAATAAGAACTTCATTAAAATAAGATAAAGGTTTTCTGCTTAAAAAGTACTTTATTAAATAAAAAAGGTGCTAAAATTTATAGGGTGCGTGTGGACACAGTGTCTTGAGGATATTTGTGGCCCAATCCATTCAGGATCATTCCTGGCCTTCTGGATTAATTGCCTGTTTTGAACCCTCATTGGATTTCGCCGCCTTTATGGACGGATCAGTGGAAAGTCCACTTCACATGACTCAAGAACTGGAAATTTAAATATTTCCTGAATTTGGAGTAATTCAAGTTAAACCCCGAATTCACACAGCAGCTGATAACATAGAGTCAAACCCCATTCTCAAACTTATTGGGCCATTTGGGAGTTGTGCCCCTCATATGAATGTATTAACCATCCCCCTGGACAAGGCTTTCACCTAAACCAGAATATTCCTTACAGAGCCCCCCAAGCCTTGTCCTAGGGGAGTAAGTTGTAGCCTAAGGGTTGAGGTAGATGGAAAATTCAAGTTCAAGGGTGTATGGAGCCTCATTCCTGATTTGGATCAAGCTGGCAAATGTGTGAGTGGAATGGTTGCAGTTGTTGCACCTGGTGAAGTTGCAGTTATATGCGGTGATGAAATTCCTTTCCTCCCGCTTGAAACCATACTGGTCCCACTGTCTGATGCAGGGCCCATATGCATTGGTTAGAGCAAGGCCACCCACCTCAGAAAAGTTTGAATCTGGCCATTGTGCTCGATCATTGTACAGATTTAGTTTAGTGGGCCACTTGTTTAGGAGGCGTAATTTTTGGTCTAAATGATATTCTCAGGCATAATGCGAATGTGACTGGCACACCTTAACTATTCCTAGACATGGTTGAGATTAGTAGCAGAGGTAATTTCAGCTGGTTCCTCAAGCTTCACTTTGTCAGGACCCTCATTTTTGTCAGGATCAGCACTATTCCAATCTGAGAGCTGAACCAGGGTATCTTAGTACTTCATTTTAGTAATTTTGGTCCTGATCTCTGGAGGCGGGGCATTGAATTTGACAAGCATAGGATTTTCTAGAAGGGAGTCATCGAGTTTTTCACCAATTCTGCAAAGGTAATCACCAGGTATTTTGTCTGGAGTTTTTAGCACATCATTGTGCCACTTGTTGTAGAGGCTTCCAGAAAATTCTCGAGATTTTCTGCCTTCAATGAGTTTAAAAGCTAGTTCTCAACTTACCCCAATTTCATCAATTTGGTGTTGTCAATGCTCACTGGCTATATTTGATTTGTCACTTATCACTTTTGGGTCCAAATTGGCTATGAGCTTTGTTTTCACTTTCTGTTCTGAAGCAGCAGAGTTGCTAAATACATCGAGAGTATACTTCATTTTTTATTACCCAAATAAATAGTAGTATTAGTATTAAAATTAATTGTTTGTTCAAACTTGAGCACTCTGATATATTTTAATTTTTTTATATAAAACTGGAGGCTGTGTTGTAGTATGGATAATTTCTTTTTGGTCTTGTTCAAAGCCAAAAGGTTTTTCAAAATAACTTTCTCATCGCAGCAGCAGGTCCTAGCATCCAATAGTCATTCCACTGTATAAATCTTCAAAAAGCTTTGATTCACCTAGCATCCCACATCCTTTTGAAACGTGAAGATTGATCCTTGTAAAAAATATTGCCCACATTAATCTTTTTTCTTTATGATGCTGGAATTTTTGCATAGTAACTTCTTTTTCAAATTCTTCAGCCGTTCTCAACAGGTCAAGTAAAGGTTTTAACTGACTGTGGGTTCTGAAGTGCACAAAGTCTTCTGGGATACACTCAAAGGGTTTCTTTGGAAAGTTGATCCCCACTGTTACTGTGTCTTGGCCATTCCAGAGGAGTTAGGTCAGAAGATCACTATCTGGAGTGCTCGCTATAGATTGATTTTCTTCATCCAAGGTTGAGGATATTTCCTCAGGGTGCGCCTTGGAAGCATCCCTGTAGTGAGCAACAGATATCGGGTTTCCACCAGATGCAATCACTGGTGCTAACGCTGGGAAACCCAATAATGGGGCTGACTGCAGTAGGCTATGGCCAGTTAAGAGGACAGGGGCATTTTAGAAGCAAGGTTAGACGAGACCTTGTTCATTAGAATAATAATAAGAACTTAAATAAAATAAGATATTGACCCGCCTCAAATAATTTTAAAGGGTGGTTAGCCAAGCGTGTTAAATAAAATAAGTTAAATAATATTTTGCTAAAATGTTCTTTATTAAATTAAATAATGTTAATATTTATAGGGTACGTGTGGACACAGTGCCTTGAGGATATTTGTGGCCCCATCCATTCAGGATCTTTCCTGCCTTACATATTGATCACCTGTTGTGAACCCTCATTGAAATTTGCCACCCTCGCGGCTGGATCAGTGTAAACTCTACTTCACATGACTCAAGAAATGGGAATTTAAACATTTCTAAATTTTGGAGTAATTCAAGTAAAACCCTTGTCGCTATTCTGATATGACTGGATGATAAGCACTAAGTTGATATGGTGGAATGGATTGAATCCGCCGAGTTGTTATGAATACAATTATTTGAGCACCTCTAATTGAGGCAATATGGATTTTTGGGAAATTGTCTGAATTGGGCGATTGTGTATTGACAAATGAATAATTGGTGGAACCAATGAGATATGGCGAAGTGAATTACTAAGCCATGAAAGTGGTACCATCCAAAGTTATGACCATACAAGTGGGATGAGAAGATTGAGAAAGCTAAGTTATTTATTTTTTAGAGTAAGTATAACAGCGAGAAGCGGCTGTAATAATATAAAAATAAAAGCGAGTCTAGGGATTGAGTACTCCATATTTATTCATTTATTTATAAGTCTATTCTGTCATGTCGAGGACAACAATCACCATATCAGTGGTCCTAATTGCTCAGTGGGTTGAACCCTGTGCAAATTCCATCAGCATATCTCCCATATATCACCAATTTTATACCAGTGGTGCTCACTACAGGGGGCTTATTGACCAATAATAACACAATGAAAAATCAGTTCCTACCATTTGATTGTGAAGAAAATATTCATGGGTTTTTTTTGCCAATTTGAGTTTGCAACTGAAGGTACTTCAGATCAATGGAGGGTGAAACTATTTCTCTCCTCTTTTTGGATGTTGGGAGTGCTGATTAGTCATTTGTTACCTCTCAGCTAGTTCCATTTCATACCTTGAAGTTAAGGAGATGGTGCTGCAGTTGTTTGGTGAAACTAAGAAAATGTTACAGCAAAAGATTGAGTTTTTAACCATAGGGTTTCAACTTAATGAGACCCTCACTGCATTTGCTGATTGATTCTCAGCCAAAACCCATGTGTTAATTGGGGCAGGATATTTTATTATATAAGACATAATCATAGCGTTGACCTCTGCTGTGAAACCATATTGTGAGCTTTTTAATGCCTTGGCTCCATATTTAGAGGTTGACATACCCTTGCTTAAATTTGTCCAAATTCTACGCCATCTATCCGCTACCTTCCCTCCACCCAATATAGAGCATAACCCTAGAACCTCCGCTACTGAAATTTCTTATCAGAAGGAATTATCCACCCCTGTTCAGTGTCTGTCCACCATCCCCTGGCCTTATCATCAATACATGCATCACTTCCAATCCAATTGCCAACAGCAGCTCACCTATTGGTAGGAGCCGGGTTACAATGTTCAATTCCAGCCCAACATTGGGGGTGGCTCCTTTTACAAAAATCAAGGTTGTAGGTCTTATGGGATCAATTGCTTTTCATGTGGTCGCTCTGGGCACCTGGCTAGAAGTTGTTGCAAACGTCAGGCCCTGTACTTACCGCAGGCGCAGTACCACCAGGGAAAAGTCATAGCGGAGTAGAGATGGGACTCTATCTCTCGCTATTCTGACCCAAAATGTCCCACTGGAACCTAAGCCTTTATTTTCAGTGGAAGTTCCTCAGAATGAAGACACCTTCTTATTTCAGCGACCTGTTGGAGGGGTGAATGTGCTGACACAAAATGCAATTCATGAACATGGCGGAAACAAGCTCTCAGGAACATCCAAAGCCTTATGCTAGTCAAATAATTGATCACCTTTCTACTGACAAATCAGATTTGTTAGTAGATGCGCTTTTTTTGAAAGAAGTAAGCGTGGCTTCCCCCATGGACGCTATTGTTAAAAAATACTCTAAATTGGGGAAGGATACCATAAACTTCCTTGGAAAAAGAGATCAGTTAAATGTCCATGTTCTAAACAATCAGCGAGCCTCTTATGCTGAATGTACTTACTGTGACACTGTTGTAGCAAAAACCCGAGTTCATGCAATAATGATATGGGTGCCCCAATCAACATAGTGTCCACAAATTTGGTGGCAAGACTGGCGTTAAAGCCTGAAGTGGAACATCATATGGTGTATGGGACTGCAGGCACAGAAAACACGGTCTCTGAAGGAGCATACAGCACACTACCTTTGTAATTCAGGTCAATTGTCATTGTAGCCCCAGCCATAGTGCTACCAAATAATAACTATGACCTTTTAATTGGATCTGCTTTTATGCACCATTATGGAGCTGTTGTTAATATGACCGCAGAGACATTTGAAATTCTGGGGCAGTGGATTCCAATCTACTTTACCTCCAGCGGAATGCCAAAAGATCTGGTAAACATGAGTCACATTAACCTTGCATATGGTAATGGGGTGGTTTTGACTTGCTATCATCGACTTAAGTGTAAGACACGGGCCCTTCCCAATCAAATTTATGAATATCAAGGGCTACCACTTAGAGCTGTGGGCCCTATATCTATTCCCTCTGGACACCAAGTAATCATAAACACTGAATTAGAGGTGGAAGTACCTGCTGGGCTATATGGGTAGATCATTGGGCACTATCAGCAATCATGGCTTGAGCCCTTGTGGCCCCAGGCATTATACTTCCAAGAAATGGGGAGATCAAGATCTAGGTAGCAAATCTACAGAATAAACCAAAGAAAATCCGCTGACGCCAAATATTGGCGTATCTAAATTTTATTCCAGTTGAAGAGGTCCTCAAGGTTCATGAGTTTGGTTCGTTGGATGAATTCTACCTGCCCATTGAAACACAGCCTGGTGTAATGGCAGTTGTATCACGTGAAAATTTAATGGGGTAATGGAAGATCAGAGAGATCAAGTGGAAGCCTTATAAAGAACAAAAAGATCTTTGTTGTTGATGATCATGATTTAGGGTGCGCCTGGGGAGTGATCCATTGAGTGGACACTGGGGATCTACCCCCCATTAGATCTAGCTTATCCGCTGATCTAGAACAGCAGAAGAATTTGTCACAGCAGAAATCAATAAACTGCAAGAGCAGGAATGCTTGAGCCATCGAAGAGTCCCATGGGGTTCCCTGTCCTAATTGTCAAAAAGAAGGATGGTACTAGCTGTATAGTAATTGACTGGCGGAAGCTTAATAGTATCACCAAGAAGGATTCCTACCCTCTTCCGTGGATTGAAGATGAGCTGGATTGGTTAGTTGAAGCTCGCTATTTTTTGGCATTGGATTTAATATCTGGTCACTGGAAAATTGAGTTGCCCCTGGCAGAATAAGAAAAATACGTCATAATCACATCCAAGGGGCTTTTCCAACCCACTCGTATGCCACAAGGGCTATTTAATGCCCCAGCTACATTCCAACGAGCAATGGACACCTCTTTGGGGGATCTGAAGCTTTCATGTGTTTTGGTGTACCTTGATAATATTAACATCTTTTCGCGCATATTCACTGAGCACCTTACCCATCTAGAATAGGTTTTTCGCTGACTGGCAGAGGCCAATATCAAGATCAAGCCCATGAAATGTTCCTTCTTCAAGGGTCAGTTAGAATACCTTGGTTTTGTGGTGGATGCGACCAGGATGAAACCTCAACCAGCCAAGGTGGAAACCATTTGGCAGATGACAACGTCAGCTAGTAAATGGGACATTTCGGTGTTTTTGGGATGGTGGGTTACTACCAACTCTTCATACCCAAATTCAGTTGCATCTAAGGGCCGCTGTTTGAGCTGCTAAAGAAGGATGCCATGTTTAAATAGACAGAAGAGCGCCAATGCGCCTTTGATACATTCCAAACGGCACTAATTAAAGCGCCCAAGTTACGCTACCCAAATTTCTAAAAGGAATTTTGTACAAATGGATGCATCTCTTTCCACTGTGGGGGCAGTTTTGTCCCAAAAAGATGACGAAGGAGAGGAGCACCCAGTGGCATACTGCAACCAAAGTCTGAATATCCATGAACATGATTATACTGTGACCAAGCGAGAGTGCTTAGCAGTGATCTACGCATACAAGAAATTCAGAGTCTACCTGCATGGGGTAAAGTTCAAAGTCATAACAGACCACGCATCATTACGCTGGCTGAAGAACCTCAAGAACCTGAAGGCCGTTTGGCTCAATGGGCTCCTAAGCTGTAGGCTTATGATTTCGAGATCCTTCATCAGCCAGGAACAATCAAAACACTGACTGTTTATCTTGATTTCTGACTGTTGCGGTGATGGCGGATCTCAGTGATGTGATGTATGACAAGATGATTAGCAGAAAGTATGATAATGAACCACCCCAATTGATCAAAGCATTAAATGAGAAGCAAACGAATACTTTCCAACAGAATGGGGAACTGTACAAGCGTTGGTTATTCTATGGTGAATTTGCCACGGCCTTCAGCCTGGCCGAGATTTATTATGAGCGCCCACCAGGCAGTTGGACATGGCGGAGTGCACAAGACAATGGAGTTGCTGCGCCCTCAGTACTTTTGGGAAAGTATGAATTTAAATGTTCTAGAAACTGTTTCTTGTTGCCATCAGTGCCAAGTGGAGAAGCCATTCCGCTGTAAGACTTCTTATCAGGTAGTGAAATCCCATTTTGCTTGGCATACTGTTTCCCTGGATGTTGTTGGTCCCTTGCCAACAGGAGCTAACCGGTGTAAGTAAATTTATGGTGGCTATTGACCATTTGACATGGTGGGTCAAAGCAAGGAAAATATGAGATTTGGGGGCAGTTAAAGTGTCCAAGTTTGTGATGGAGTGTATTATTCAGCGACATGGATGCCCTCAGTTTATTCTCACTGATAACGGAACCAATTTCACCTCGCACATCCTTCCCAAAACTGAATGAGCTTAGGGTATCCGCAGGGTTCTAATGACCCCATACCACCCTGAATCTAATGGATTGGTCGAACAAGTAAATGGGACTCTGGTGAATATCCTGCAGAAATTAGTAACAGATTGACCATCTGATTGGACCTCCCTTCTTTCACTGTCATGTTTGCCTATAACATCAGTTACCATTCTGCCATGGGAAAAAGTCCCTTTAAACTACTATATGATTGACACCCATCTCTGCTGGCGTTACTTTAATCATGTGTGGAAGATACTGGAAGAGTGGAACCCCACCGCTATATGACTAACCTTGCAAACATTCTGATCAAATTGAAAACTGAAGCCTATTCCTTCAGCTTAGCCAAGAAGATCAAGAATCAGGCCGCGGATCAGGTATGTTAAAGCGGGTTAGAAAAGTTCCAGGAAGGCGACATGGTTCTCTTCCACGATCAGCATGGATTCAGGAGGAAACACAAGTTGGCCAGTATATGGTTGGTCCATTGAAGTAATAGAGAAAACAGAAGTCAACGCATATACTATCAAGGACCCCATTAGTGGTTGAATCATCAAGTGAGTGCATGTAAGGTTCCTTCAGGCATATAATCAATAGGAGTCTTATCATCCAGTCAAGGAAGGGGTAATGTCATTATTCTGATATGACTGGATGATAAGCACTAAGTCAATATGGTGGAATGAATAGAATCCGCCGTGTTGTTATGAATACAATTTTGAGCGCCTCAAAATGAGGCGATATTGGGATTATTGGGAAATCAGCCAAATTGGGCGATTATGTATCAATGAATGATAAATTGGTGGAATTAATGAGATATGGCGAAGTGAATTACTAAGCCATGAAAGCGGTACCATCCAAAGTCATGACCATACAAGAGGGATGAGATGTTTGAGAATGTTAAGTTGTTAGTATTCTTTTAGAGTAAGTATAACAGCAAGAAGCGGCTGTAATAATATAAAAATAAAAGAGAGGTTAGGGAGCAAGTGCTCCATATTTATTAATTTATTTATAAGTCTATTCTATCATGTTAAGGACAACGATCATCATATAGTTGGTCCTAATTGCTCAGTGGGTTGAACCCTGTGCAAATCCCGTCAGCGTATCTCCCACATACCACCAATTTTATAACAACCCTGAATTAAGTATACCAGCTGATATAATAGAGTCAAACCACATTCTCAAACTTATTGGGCCATTTAGGAGTTGTGTCCCTCATATGAATGTATCGAACATCCCCCTGGACAAGGCTTTCACCTAAACTAGGGAAAATCCTGACAGAGGCTTTGGTTTGGCCACCCAGCGCCAGTGCGCCTGGAGTCATGTTTGATCCTCGCCATTGTGGTGGTATGGGCCTGCTCAACTTTAAGCCCATCCAGCCAAGATACTTGGCACCTTAATTTCTGCAGTCACCAACCCTTAACTCCGCACCCAACACTGGTCATGTGCAGCCCACTCCAATTTCTCCTACGCCCTGAGCCTCAGCATTCCTACCCACCCCCATTCTCTGTTAAATATCTTGCCTCACATCCCTTTGCTGTGGGCCCTCATGGGACGTCGCCACACTCATATGAATTCTCCTCTCCATGCGGAGCGCTGAGTGGATAATTTGCATCAGTGGGCACACTGCTCATAGGGGTCGCCCTACTCCCACTTCACACAGCAAGTACAAAGCCAAGCTGTTCTGAGCAGTTTGATCTGAGGAGGTCCCATATCATGGCCAGGGTGGAATATAAACATGATTGACATCCCCTACTCCCTAGAAAACCAGAAAGACATCAGGAAGTACGCCCATCACCCTCTTTTGCTGCTTCATGTTCGTTCCCATGTGTGCACTGCTTGAAATGGGTATATTGTTCTGCCAAGTGATTAACGCATCACACTCCCCATGTGTTAAGTTTAACCAATATGTGACTTTGGTCCACCGCCTGGAAGAGCGCCCTCCATCAAAAGCAATCTGGCGTGAAGTTCAACGTCTCTTTTTCCAGGATCAAACACAACCCTTCAGACTATCTAAGGACATCTTCGTTTAGTCCTTAAATTCTCCTGTACAACCTTCGCTCCAAGCTTTAGTGGTAGCAATTGCAATGTTAACTATCCACATGGTTGTCTTGGATGCCATTTCAGGCTCTACTCTCATCCTCCAGGAAGCTGTACGCCAATTCCATTCACACCTCATAGACTACTTTTAAGCATGGTTGTTTGAGTACCTATCATTCCATTTACGACAGTTGGTCTCATCCTGGTTTCTAGTTTGGTTCATCACTTCAGACCCTTTCCTTCACATGTGCTCAATAGTGGCGCAAGCCTCAACTCACGACTCCCCCTTCCTTTATTTGGCGTCACTCTGGCAACAGGATATAGCGTTAGCTTCTCTAGTGGGCCTCTTTTTTATATTAGTTTTTTAGTTTACATATCAGAAGTGTCTATCTCATGGTCGGCCTTCCCCAAATAAAATTTAAAATATGTCAAAGCTTGAAGTTAAAATTCCTAGTAAAGTCTGAAAAAAGCAATATGAACTGTTTACCTATCAGATTTCTTGAAACTTGCCTCGTTTGGGTGGAACAGCTGATGGAAGGTTGAGAGCAGGAAGGACCAGTCCATTAGGTAATGATTTTATATTAGACCCACTCAATGGACTAAAAATATTTTTGCTTGGTAGAACCCCCTCTAGGACTATAAAAGGGGCCAGTCCCCGCGAAGGTGTCCTGCTTAAATGGTAAATGAGATAATGAAAGACCTCAGAGGGACTTCCTAAATTCAACTGCTGGGTCAGTGAAATACAACTACGTAAACTCTTGCTATTTGGATGATATTATCAATAAATTATTGCCCCAATTCAAAAAGTTTCATTGAGAATCAGCCTGGGTCTTTTGGCTGATTTCATCCTTATTCTAGTAATATATTGAGCCGATACACTCTTATTACAATTTTGGACTTGATATTGTCCAACATTACCCCCAAGAGTGTTAGGGGGAGAATAAGGGCATAGGAATTGGCATTGGACTTGGTTGACAGTAGCTCTGATAGCAAGGGACATAATGGTTTACTCCTCCCTTTTGCTTATAAAATGACTACAAAAGGGCCTTCCCAGATAGACCTGAGCTTCTCACTCCTGAGAGTGATACAATTGTGGTAATACGACACTAAGTGACACTTGAAAGGAAGGAAGGAGCTTCCAATGCTCATTCGCTGCTACCCTTTCTTTGATTACCATTTTATCTAGGTTAGTAATGGCATCAGATTACAGCTTAATGCTTTGTGAAATCTTTAAGGGATTTTTATGGATCATCTGTCCTACCAGAGAAGACTTCCTTTGCTATCAGGGCTGGTACTCCTAATTCCCAACTATATAATATGTGGAAGAAAGACATTTTAAGAATTCTATGGTAGCTAGTATAGTAGACCATGAAGGTACTTGGTAAGAATTGATCCCACTTTATGGGATCTGAGCTGGCCATCTTCTGTAAAATGGAAACTATGGTTCCATTTGCTCAATATACAGTACCATTAGTGGAGGTATTGTGGGGGCCAAGAATAGTAGTTCTGGCCCCAGAAAGTAGTCAAAAGCTTCACCACCCTTGAGGTGACAGTCTTCCCTTTGTCACATAATAGGACCTAGGGACAACCATGCCTGGTGGAAATATGTTGATGGAGGAAGGTGGCATTATCTTTGGTGATCTGAGTAAGAAGAGCAACCGCTTTAACCTATTTGGTGAAGTGATCAATGACTACCAGGATATAGTGATTTCCACTGATAGTCTTAGGTAGTGGACCTACCACGTCCTAAGCTATTAGTATGAAATGGTTGTTGAGGCGTGGTGGGTTGGTATTGATACTTGGTTGTGTAGCTGGATTTCTTTTTACAGATCAGGCAGGCATTCAGAACTTCAATGATAGACTCTATGATTCCCTCCCAGTAATACCAATCCTTCACCCACTCATAAGTTTTATGCAATCTACTGTGCCCCAGCATAGAATGGACCTCCATGATTACGGGAACCGCATGGAAGGTCAAAGATAGGGCAAATGATTCACCCCTAATTTCTAATAAAACTTCCCAAAATCCACTTTAGTGTTTTGGGAGTATCAGGCTAACATTTTCCGGATGGGTTCATCCTTGTCTTCCCAGGCATCAGTGGTCTAAAGAGGTCATGAAGCCTCTCTGCTTCACTATTATCCAAGTGAAGAATAGGCATCCGAGTAAAAACATCAACGTTCATATGGAGGGTTCCAGCTCTGTTCTCAATCTTCATATTGTAGTGTTGGAGCCTTAAGGCCCAGCGATACTACTAACCAGTGGTATCATTCATATTTTGTAACCAATTCAGGGAGGCGTGGTCAGTGACCACAATGAAGGAAAATCCATATAAAAAAGGGAGGTAATATTTTACAGGCTTCAGGACCGCAAGCCACTCCTTTTCTGTGACACTGTAATTTCGTTCAGCATTGGATAAAGTCCTGCTGAAGTAGGAGATGAGATGATCCACACCATCATCATACAAATTGAGCCAGAATATATCCAACAGCATAGTCAGAGGCATCATTAAACATAAGGAAAGCAGTACAATAATCATGGTGAAGCAGGTTAGGGTGCTTTTGTAGTAGTTACTTTAGTGTCTCAAAGGCTGCCTTTTGTTCATCTCCACAATAAAATGGGAATTCTTTAGCCATTAGCCATACAAGAGGCTCATTTAACTGTGAGAACATGGGGATAAATAGGTGGTAATAACCCATCATACCCAAATTATCCTAGATATCATGAAGGGTTTTGAGTTCAGGAATTTTGGATATAACCTTAACCTTGTCTTAGAGGTTTGGATCACGTCCTGTGAGATGGGTGTCCAAGTAATCTAACAGTTTCTGGAAAAAATTACACTTGGAGGGCTTTAATTTAATTTTGGACTGACGTAAGCGTTGAAGACTTCTATAAAGTGATCAAGATGATTATTAAAGGTCTTAGAAAACACAGTAATGTCCTCAAGTTAACCTTTGGCGCAACTTAACTTAAGGTCCTGCAAGATGTGGTCCAAGGCTTACTAGTAAACTGCAGGAGCGTTGCACAACCCTTGAGGTAATAGGGTGGGTTGGAATAGCCCTTTGTTGTAAATTAGAGTGCATTTATCTTGATCTTGGGGAGCTAGGTTTATCTGTCAATAGCCGTTGGATAAGTTCATGGCTGAGAAGAACTAAAATCAAAAGAGCTGTTCTAGGGCGTCGTCAATGCAAAGTATAGGATAGCTATCCTTCTCTGTAAGGTTGTTTAGCCTGCTGTAAACCATCACAACCTAATGACTGACATTTTTCTTTTTTATAAAGAAGGAGAGGTGATGACCATGGGCTTTGCAAGAGTACCAGTAATTTAGCATCTAGAAACTGTTTGAGCTCCCTCCTCATCTTTTACTCCTCAAATTTTAATTTATGATAAAGTTGGACTGATAGGACTAGCATCTCCAACGTCAATGGTATGACTCCAACCCTTCATATGACCGTAGTCTGTCTCAGCTTTAGAGAATATATCGCTGTAAGACTCCAATAAACTATTAACTATATCAAGCTTGGTAGGGGCTAGATCATCGGAGATATGAACGTCAAGCAATGTACATAATGATTTTTCAACAGGAAAGCCCACATCTGACATAGATCTAATACAGTGGACCTGGTTAATCTCCTTTGCTGGGATCAGCAAACTTTTCCCAATCAAATTTGTTTCTTTATGACCATGTCTTTACTGGTAAGATTCCCAGTAGAATATTGATAGGACGATGGTAGGATGGATCTAAGATGCCTTATAATACTTGAGGTTCTAAGAAACTGATTCCATCAATGCTAGTAATGTGCAGCAGGCAATTGCGGGGGATTAACATGGGCTTAATAGTGTCAATCATCCTTTGTTTACCCACTTTAAATAATACCTCCTCTGCTGCATAAAACGGATTCCCGCAAGGGCGTCCACTGATTCAGGAAGACACCTTGGTATTCCATACCGCCGTCGTGTAATATAATGATAAGGCGGAGAAAGGATAATTAACAGTGCAAGAGTATTCCTTTTTATCAATCTCATTGTTGTCCAGAATCAGGGTAACCTCGTAGTTAAGCAAGGAGAGATAGCCCTGCTTCATATTGATAATCTCAACATACTCAAGTAAAAACTGGGTCCAATGAGCATGTCTTAGGTATTGTTGGCTAAGGCTACCACGGGGGCTGAGAGGAGAAGTTTCCCAAATTGGATAGTAAAGATGAGCAGGCCTCAATAGCGCAAGTATTGGCTGGACCTGAAGTGCCAAAATCCTGATTATAGTTGAGGCAGGTGCCAGATTATTTTTCATAAGGGTTGATGATACAACTTTCAATTGGGATCCAGTGTCAAGGATAGCATCAACTAGTACTCCATTAACAACAACCTCCAGTTTTGTTAAAGTTCCAAAAAAAGTTGGGGGGAAAAGCGAGACCTACTTCAGCTGGAGTGCCGAAGCCAGGCGTTTAATAGTTTCAGAGAATTTATCCTGGATAAACTGCAGTTTATATACATTCTGAGTGGATCAGATCATCGTGGCAATGAGCTGGTCAGCGTCGCTGGCAGTATGTAAACCTTCAGACCTTTCAGCACCTGATAAAGGTATGTGATGCGGGGTATCCTAGCCATATCCACTCTTTCTGGGTTCAATTGTTCAGGTACCTCCACTTCACCTGGTTCTCCTAGGACATAGTGACTGACATACTTACAGCCCCTACTAATTTGTTGTCAGAGGGATTCTCAATGCACGCCAATAACTCCATTGGTTGTGAAATAAGGTCAGAGCTTCCCTTGTTCCAGGGGGAGGTCTGGGGGAGCTCAGTTACTTGGGTTACTTTTGGAGGTGACATTGTGATAGTTATGACTCTACAGTTAGCCTTTGATGCAGGGGGTTTAAGTTGACCCATGGCATCAGCTTTTGATCTAGAGATTGTAGGAGCAGATGCCGAGGGGGAAGCATCGCAGAAGTGGAAGCTTCAACTATGCCAGCTTTGGGTTGATCAGCAGCTGTGTGCTTTTGGGAAACAGATGGTTTAGCATTTTTGACCTGGTCATTTAACCCATTGGGAGTGGGGGCGAATAGCACCTGAGAAAAGGGTTTAGGATCAGGAGCGTCTTTGGATGCAAAAAGTTGGCTCATTGGCTGACAAAAAATGATCTTGCTGACAAAGTAAAGGGATGACTGCTTTCACCAACTGGTTTTTTGAGCGGGATGAAGGGGAGCCCTGCCACATAATAGCCATTATCTGCTGGCTATCTTTATAATATTTGGGAAGCTTTTTGGGATGGTAACTACTCCAGGAGCAGGTTTTCAAGAGGAGGTAACCATAGGAGAGGTTAAAGTGGTCGGAATAAATTTTTGCCTCAAAGCTCCTTGCATAGGGTCAAGTACATATATGTCAGCCACCAATAGCAGAGCCTCTTATATATCCCATAAATTTTTAAAGGTGCGCTTAACTGAAGAGATATGCAGCGCCAAAAGAGGGATGATGCGTTAAAACAGACAAAACAGCAGCTATGGCATCAACTAGAGGTAGTATGTTTGCCGGCAACAGAGGTTGAGATTCACTATAATGTTGCTCAACAAAAGAGGGGATTTTTCATCTTTCAGGATAAGGCACATAAAGACCTGCTTTTACCATTTCAAACTCTGAGGGGGCCAAATTCTTAAATAAGCGTTTGTTTAACTTCCGCACAGGTTCTGAGTTTGGCATTGCTGAGAACCATTATTCTTGCGCCATGTGATTCAAGCAAGGGATGATGTGCTTGATTTTTTGATGATCCGTTGTGCCATCCATGGCATATTCATAGACATATAGAAACAAAGCGATGCTGCCCTCTCCCAGTATAAAAATTATCTTTAAATGGTGGTTTAAAATAGACAAGGGCACGCCCAGTCAGAGAATAATCAGCAGCAGCTTCAGGAGAAGCTAGAGGTTGTACTGCTCAAGCTTTTTGAATCATTATAGGCGTTGGTTAGTTGCTTTTCAAGGGCAACTATCCTTGAGTCATGATTTAAAGGAAGGGAAGGGGTGTTAATCACTTGACCCCCCCATTTTAGGTGAAAGATTATGGTGTAAAGTTTCCCCTGTAGTGAGCACCACTTGTTGGATTTTAGGTTTTAAGAATGCTCCCTGGTGCGTTTTGCACCCAAACTCCAACAATTTAATTTAGGGGGATTTTCTTCACCAACTGTAGTAATATTAATAAAGCCCTATTAAAGCTAAAAGTTTGTTTTTTATATATCTTATTGAGTTTCAGTCGGGGGGAAAGCAAACCCTCCTAAATAAGTTGATAGTAGTATTTAATATGTGGAGGCTCAAAGTTCAGATTTCTTAGTAAAGTCCAAATTAGGTAATATGAGCTGTCATTTACCAAATCTCTCGAAACTCGCCTCATTTAGATGGAATGACCAATGGAGGGTTGAGAGCCGGAAGACTAGTCCATAAGGTAATAATTTTAATATTTAACCCAATAATTGGGCTGGAGAATATTTTCGCTCGGTAGGACCACCTCCTGGCCTATAAAAGGAGCCGTTCCCCATGTAGGTGTCTTGCTTAAATAGTTTTTGGGACGAGGAGGAACCTCAGAGGGATTCCCTGGATTTCGCCAATGGGTTGGAGCAATTTAACTGCCTAAAATCGTGCTATATGGCCGAGAGTAATCTATAAGTTTATTGCCCTAAATCTAAGGGTTACAACGTGAATTGGCCAGTGTCTTTTGGCTGAAATAATCCTTATTTTTGTCCGTATCTCAAGCTGATACACTATTACAATATAGGACTTGTAATTGTCTGACAATCCCTGACATCAACTCCCCATGTAGTGTTTGAGGGGGAAGGTGTGAGGGGAGGTTTGTAAAGGTCACTACAAATGTGGTATCATCTGGGAAAAGTGTTTAAGTGTTTTTATTAAACTGAGGCAAGCTGACCAGGTGACAGGCATTATTGAAAGAAAGAAACGAAAGAAAGAAACGACATGAAACCTGAACAGGGTCAACTCCATCAAAGAAAGTTTTTTACACCTCTGGATCAGGACTCAAATTTTTCTGGTTACGTCATGGGTAAGGTTTTCGTGTTATTAGACCTACTAACTGCCAATAGCTTCCTTTGGCTGGCACCCAATTGATGTGTGAAGGGTGGGAATTGAACCCGCAACCTTCAGGTTGGTAGCCATATGCACTACTGACTCGCCTTCCACCCCCTCATGTTTAAGTGTTATTGGGTATGTTTTTGTAAAAAAATAGCGTTGCTGCTGTAGCAGCCGCGTCCTCATAAGTGGGGAAGCCAATATCAAAATAGTCTTGTAAGAGCGGAAGTCTATAAATCCTGCCAGTGTGAAGGTAGAAGTTGCCAGCTCAATTATTGCTTTGTTGGCATATGGGAAGAGATGTCTGTACTTGACGTGGAGGCAAAAGAGGATAGTGGATTGAGGTAGTGCTAAAGGATGGGGTCAGGCTGGGCAGACTTTTTCGCTGTAAAGTGCTAAGTCCCCTTGGAGGGACATAGTGGCCAGAATTACTCAGTGGAATGGATGAGCCAGTCTGCATGCATTTGCTTACTGGGTGATATTGCTAGAGGGTGGACCACCGCTGCCCCACATAGGAGTGGCAGGCGGTGGAGCCAAGGTCATTGTCTGGAAATGATGTTGCAGTAAGTTGACAAATTTTTGTTTAGCTTTTTAGATTAAAAGTGCTCAAAAGTGGGATCAAGAAGAAAGAAAAACTTCACTGAAGAGCACCACCTTAGACTGAAAGATCCCGTGCCTAGCTCAGATGGCTGTGAAAAACTTTCTGCTTAAGTTTGACCCTCACCTGATTAAAGACATTGACCAGGTATGCATATAGAATGCCCAAGTCTTAAAGAATAGCTTGGGCAATAAATTGTTACAGTGGGAGAGTGTATGGTTCTGGGACCATTTTATATTTACATGGCTGTAGTAACAGGGCTCCAGAGAACCATTTTTTTGGACAAAGATCGCAGGGTGAGGCAATATTGGTGATATTTTTAACGATCCAGTCTTTTTCTAACATGTTTCCAACCATATACCCAATGCTTGTCTTCCTCCTCAGTGTACAGTTACAAGAGAAAGTTGAGCTTAACAAGGTGCTCTCAACTAAAATGATAGTATTATTATTAATGTGGTGGGAGTCTAATTGCCAATATCATATAACAACGTCCTTAGTGTGTGGAGTAAGAAAGGCAGGAAATAAGGGGGATGATCCGTGGGGGAAGGCACAGGAGGAGAATTTGAATTAAGTAAAATCTCCAATGTAAGTATTCTAATCATTGAAAATCACCGTTATGCCTAATATTGGCAAATGATAGGGAGTTAAGATCCCAGTTAATATGCACCTGATGGTAACACCACCAGCCCACACCCATGCTACAGGATAAAATAAGTCATGTACCGCCAAAGGTGATCACTGAGCAGAACTCATGAATGAAAAACTATTTTTGACGAAAAAAGTGTGGCATTTCATAAGTTCTGAGGACGCGCATAGTATAGGATGGGATACATCTGTGTTTAACTAGAGATTGTGAAACTCTATAAATGTAGTTTCACACTGCTCCTGTGTCTAAGAGAGCTTATACTGAAATCTCATATGCCACAGTTCTAAAGTTAATGGGAAAAAGAAATTTGCTTTATCCTTTATTGGTCATAGAGTATAAAAGAGAAGCTGAAAAGGGGTGCATGACCCACTTTAAGAAGTGGAAAATCAGTAGCCCAAAAGCTATGCTGCATACTCTCCAAAAGACTATACACAAGTTCATCATGGTCAAATGTCATGGTGATATTGAAGGGATTTAAAATATGACCTTCTCCTTCTCACTTGCATGGAAAAGGCCCAAAATCCTTTTGCGCTTTGTTTTAACCAAGATATCAACATTAAATTTTGCATTTATTATCTTATATTTTTTATATCTACTAAAATCTATATTTTATAATTAAATAAGGGTCTTCATTCCTTGTGCTTTGACACTATTGTCAATCTAAAAATTAAGTTACTATAGATATCTTTCTCAGTTTCCTGTGTATTCTTCAGATTAGATCCCATCAATTTTTGTCTTCTATCCCACAGGCATTTTTCGACCCAAAATTTAAAACTTTTACAAGTTATAAAATCCTAATTTCCCAGCGGATCAGCTCCTATCCACTCATCAACTGGAGGGCTAATTTCCAAGAACTGTTCCATTCCCATCAGTCAAATTTACATAAAATTAATTTCGACTTTTCTTTCTCGTTGCAAACACTTTTGCAACCCATTCAATTCAAGACTACTTCTAGTTTGATAATTTCATAGAGGAGATTAGTCTGTGCCCATGTCTAGGAGCAGTTGGGCAAGCAAGGCAAGAGGAGCATGCGGAAGGCCCGCGGCCTCTAACATTTGAAAACGCCCCAGAGAATCTGGCAGAATAGAAAAAAAATCTCAAAAGACTGGTGGTCACAATTTCCCCGGAGATACTCATGTGGCAAGCACGATGCAACCAGTACATCAACACGCCACACTCCAGCCACTTTTGTCGGTGGAATTCGGAGTCTGTGTGTATCTGGACATCCAAAAACAGCCTTATGGGAAAAATTTTGTGAAGATGTACACAAAATTTTCCTGACCGCGGTGTACGTTGCACCTCACTCCATGTCACGCGGTTGGCTGGACCTAGGTTTTGAAAGCAAAATAGCAGCAGATGAGGCTGCAGCAGTGCGCATAGTGGTCGACCTCCCCAAAGGGCAATGGGTCATTAAAACCAAATGCACCAGATGGAAAAAATCAAACCAAATTTTCCTCACGTTTGACTTTTTGCCTACCATGGTAAAACATGACATTTTGGAGCAACACCTGAAAGATGGTCTCGCCATATACAGTGAAATACAATCTTTTGATATGCAACATTTCATGCTGATGCCATACCTGTGCACCGGCAAAGCCATCATAGTTCTGACCCCAACTGAGGAGATCGTGAAGGACCTAACCCAGATCCCGCACTCCACCTTTATTGACATTGCAGGGCATACCACCCACCCATTCTGGGTAACCGTGGACAGCGCGCCCCCCATTTGCACCCACTGTGACGCGTTTGGCCATAAGGTGCACGCATGCCCCATCAAGGAGGGCGTCACATTCCAAGAGCACCCCTCAGCGGCCATGGCCAGCGGAGAGGCGCACTATGAACCAACCGCAAGTACCAAGGAGGCTTTCCCGTGGGGAGCACAAGGCTGCTACCTATTGGTAAAGCCCATCTCCCCGCAGGAGCGAAAGAAGGTCAAGCAGGCCCATAGGGCCATAGCCAAGGAAGCGGCCAAGGCCACCACCACCATCCCACACTCACAACGCCAGGAGGACATGGAGACCTTCGCGGCGGAAGCAACTTGGGAATCCATCACCCAATCAGATTGGGAGGTCCATGCCGAGTGGGCCACTCAATCTGAGGATCTGATGGGAGATTCGATCTCACCCAATCGCTGCACCCAATATCCAGTTGAAACTGACTTGGGACCTATACCAATTGAAAAAAAAATTTTTGCCCCACTCAATGGTGCACTGAACTTATCCGCACTGCAAAAAATTCATCCGACGTCAGGAAAACAAAAAGTGAAGGTCAAAGCCAACGTGACTCTTTCCACAAAAATTAACAAAAACCCCAATAGCATTGCTGTTAACACCCACGCTGCTGTGAAAGCCCGTGGGGACCTTGAAGAGGCTGGTGGGCCCGGGGGCCCACCCCTCGCACCTAAGGTGCAATGGGGGAAACCTTCACTCTAGGGATGCTGAATATCGCTGGACTCAAGGCCTCCCCATCCTGGGCTAGGAAACTTAGTTTTTTACAACACAATTTACCCGTGGATATCCTGGCCATCCAGGAGTCCCACTGTCCATGAGGTTCCGAGGAAGCTTGAAAAACAATGCTCCTCCCATCCCTATCCTTTTGGTCAAAGCACTGTGGGGTGCTAATTTGTAAAACAATTTTTTCAAATTCACATCCACAGAAACATTCCTAAATGGCTGAGTGCTCGTTGCACCTTCTCATGTGTGACATTGCACATACAATCGTCAACATCTATGCCCCAAACGGTGCACACAAGCGTCAGGAATTTTTCTCATTGGTCAAATCCCTCCCGCTACCCCTGGTTCTTTCCTAGTTGGTGACATGAACTGTTGGCTAACCTTACCAACAGACTGGTGGCCGCCCTCACTCCACGCCCCACAGGGTCATGTAGAAATACGTGTTCTAAAAGCCACCCTTGGGTTAATGGATGTGCTGCTGTGACATGCCCCACTGCTCAAAACATGACGCGTCCCCACGTCCACAATGGCCAATTAAGGTCCATGACCCGCATCAACCTTATTCTAATGCCGGCGAAATTCCAACCCCACATCTCCCACTTCTAAACAACAAAAATTAAATTCTCCAACCACCGACTGGTCTCGATAGCATACCACTTACCCATCACAGTTGCAAAGGCCCCAAATTGGTGCAAATCTGCCCCCCCCAAGCTTGCGTCGCCAGGATTTTCCATGTGGGTGGAAGAGGCAACTTTGGCAAAATTTTTTGTTGCACCATTTTGCGTGGACCCCATTTCCACATGGGCAACTTTCAAAGAGGATACCATCCGCCACTATCAACATCTCTCCTCCAGATGCTCATGAGCCACATTGGCGGTTATCTCGCATGCTCTGGAGGAATTGGCCCACTTGGTGTCCAACATTCCAGCCACAGGATACAGCCCTGCATGGGGCCAGAAGTGGGCGGAGGCAGCCGCCCACCTCAACGCACTCAAAAGGCAACACAAACATTGGATTTGTAAACAATACAGGGCCACATGCATCACTAAAGGCGACAAGTGCACCGCATACTTCTTTAAAAAAATTCTGCACCACGCCAGAGCGTGGCCTGCACACAGGTGCAAAGATCAGATAATTCCATTACGGACACACCGGCCAAAGTGGTAATCAAAATGTAAAAATATTACTCTGAGTTATACCTAGCTGAACCAATTCAGCCGGCCAAAATGGCGGAATTTCTTGACTGAGCTCATATCTGCACCAAATTCCGATACCCAGAAATAATGAATTTAATTACTCCGAACGAATTATGGACAGCCATTCATGGTGCGCCAAACCAAAAATGCCCAGGCCCAGATGGCATTCCATATGAGTTCTACAGAAGATATTTCAAATATATATCCCCATTGCTGCTAGCCTCACTTAACCAAATCCTGTTGGAAATGTGCCTCCTACCAGGAGGACTTTAGCCCTTTACTGTCACACTCTTCAAGAAAAGGGATAAGCTTGACTTAGCCAACTGGCGCCCCATTTCTCTAGCAAACACAGACACCAAAATATAACAAAAATCATAAACCGCCTAGGGACTGTAGCATCTGCCACCATCTCCCCAGAACAAATTTTCATCTCCAGAAGGTTGATTTGGGATAACGTGCACTCTGTGGCTAATGTATGTCAGTATACAGCCTCTGGGGCTTTTGTATTCTTGGACCAACAAAAGGCCTATGGTAAGGTAAACTGGGAATACCTTAGGGCCTGCCTCCATCAATTACGCCTACCCCCCGCTTCATAAACTGGGTGATGCTGCTCACGGAATCTGCAACAATGGCAGTGCGTGACCCAGGCTTCCTAATGGAAGTAGTCCGCCCTCAAAGGAGCCTGCGACAAGGGGACCCCCTCAGCCCACTCTTATACAACTTCAGCCTTGACCCACTACTGCGAAACGTGAATGCTTAACTCACTGGGGTCCATGTGCCAGGCCAAGCCCCAGATAAGATGATGGCATTTGCAGATGATTGCGTGGTGGGGGTGTCTAATAACAAAGATGCACGCCTGCTTGAAGCCCTCACCCAGGAATATTCCCAGGTAAGCAACGCGGCACTGAACGCCTCCAAAACCGAAATCATCCTCCTTGGTCGGTTTCAGAACTGCAGGGCCCCAGCAATTAGTTCCCAACCTGGCCCATCTGCTCGCCCACGTCCACGCCTTACTAACTCAACACACATCGCTCCACTGGTGCTCCCCTTCGTGCCACGTCCTACCATAGGACCAGTGCGCCATCTGGGCGTGTGGATGGAGGCAGGCGGATATGCGTCTTCAGTAATGGAGTTTCGTATACTGGACAACGTGATGAAGCGAATCGCCTCTCTCAGATCCCATCCTACTACCCTCACTGGCAGGGTTGTTCTTGCCAACTCTATGCTCCTATCCAAAGTCTGGTTCAGAGCCCAGGCCATCCCCTTCTCACCAAGCTTCTTCAAATCCCTGTATGCTTTGCTGCAAGGGTGGCTTTGGTCAGGCCGCCCTCCACCAGTACGGCTAGAGGTAATGTTTGGCCCTCATCATCATGGTGGCATGGGCCTGCTTGACTTCAAAGCCCATGCTGCCAAGATCCTGGGCACTTGAATCGCGGCCATCACCGCTCATACACTCACATCCCAACACTGGTCCTGTGCAGCCTGCTCCAATTTCTCCCGAGCCTTGGGCCTCAACAATCCATCAAACCCCCACTCCCTGATGAAATACCTCACATCACAAACATTGGCCACAGGTCCTCACGGGACTAAAACCCACTACAAACGAATCCTACTCTCCATGAAAAGCGCAGAGTGGAGAATTTGTATTAGCGGACATACAACCCAAAGAGGCCGCCCCTCTCCTCAGTTCACACAAGAGGTACAGGGGCTACCCATCCATGATGGCGTGATCCCCATTCGACCCCAAGTCCTATCCAGGGTGGACTACCTGGACATGATGGACATCCCTTATTCCACTGAGACCCAATAGACTATCTGGAAATACGCACACCATCCTCTGTTGCAGCCTCAAGTCCGCTCCCATGTGTGGTGCTGCCTGAGGCGGGTGTATCGTACACCTGAGCGCTCTAATGCTTTACACTCATCCTGTGTCGTGTGTGGCCAGTATGGAACGCTGTTCAACCGCCTGGAGAAGTGCCCCACCTCTAAAGTGATATGGCGTGAAGTCCAACGTCTGCTGGGCCAGGATCAAACGCATCCCTTCAGTCTGTCAAGAGATATGTTTGCTTCATCAATGGCCTCCCCCTCCCACCCTCCCTCCATGCTCTGGTGGTTGCAATCGCCATGTGGACTATCCACACGATTGTCTTGGATGCCATCGCTGGCTCCATCCCCACCCTCCCAGAAGCTGTCCACAGATTCTGGTCTCATTTGGTGGACCACTTTCAAGCGTGGATGTTTGGATACCTCCCACCGCATTGCCGACAGCTGGTCTCCTCCTGGTTCCCAGTCTAGCTCATCAAATCAGACCCCTTCCTCCACACGTGCTCAATAGTGGCTACGGCCCCTTCACACGTTCCCTCCCCTCCCCATAAGTGGCGTTCCCGCTGGCAACAAGAGATAGCATCGCTTCTCTGGGGTGCCTCCCCTGGTACTAAGTTTATCTTTCCTGAGTCATATTCGGAAGTGTCCGTCCCATGGTCGGCCTTCCCCACAATAAATTTAAAATTTAAAATTAAATAAAATTAATTTCACTTAATCAGTCCCAAATATCCCCATCAAAAACCTTAAAAAGTGCCTGAGCTAGACAGATGATCACCAAGATACTTCCATGGTTGAACATACTACCCTAAGGTGTGCTAATATTGCACATACCAGCGTTTTGTTTTAGAAAGCTATATCCACTAGACTTTAATGTACATTAGGAGGAAACTCTAAAAAGACTTGAAAGCAAAAAGAAAGCTGGCTAACTTGAGGCCAGGGTCTAAATTGGTTGGACTCACACAGGAATAGTGTAAAACCGCTGAACTTAACTTTTGGTATTAAGTTTTATCTGAGGAACAATATTTTTCAATTACACAAGATATTTCTATGTTAGAATTAAAAAAGATACTATAGCAGATTTGAAGACTACTAGAAATGTCTTATCTCATAATACACTTTTAAATCATAATTGCAATATACTGTCTTCATACAGTTATTCCTGTTTGAGTGCAACGTTATCTATTCAGCTCACCCAGTTTCAAATCCAAATCTTTAACAATTGATGCTCACTACAGAGGGCACTTTACACATCTCAAATCCTAAAAAAATCAACTATGGTCCCATGCCGCTGTAACTGCCCTGACTTGCCCAATAAGGGGGACCATATTCTATCGCTGGCCTTTATCGGATTTAATACTTTACAACTACTGGTCCAATACCAAGGGTAGGAAAGTAAGGAACTAAATTCTCATATTGTAGAGTTTAACCAAAAGCATGAACAAGCTGAGCAACAATTCCAGGTGGAGCAACACTGTCAGGAAGACGGCAAGTAGAAAATAGACTGGCCTACCAGCCTGAATACCAGAGCATCCAAGTGGTGGACCAGAATGCCAGGGGCACTGCTGCTGGTACGATGGATATGGAACTGGTAGGAAACTTTTGTCTCAACCGGAAAAAAAATGGAAATTTTGGGGAGGGTATTTTTATTGGGAAATTTCAGGGAAGAGAATCGACCAGCAATTTTCTCAGGGCGATGCACCTAATTAAATAGTCATCAATTTTTGGGGAAAATAAGCTGGGATCAGGTCCTGCAGGTTCGACCTAAGTGGTGAACTATTCAGGAATGGGCAGGTTATTTCACTGGGGACCAACATTAGCAAAATTCAGTGACGAGCCAAATTTCAGTCAGTTTGACCTAAGCGGTGAACTATTTGGAGATGGGCGGGTTAGCTCAATGGGGACTGATATTTGCAAAATTCAGCGATGAGCCAGATTTCAGTTAGTTCAACCTAAGCGATGAACTATTCGGAGATGGGTGGGTTAGTTCTCTGGGGACTGACATCGCTAAGTTTGGCGGCAGGCCAAGTTACGGTCAGGTCAACCTAAGAGTTGAACTGTTTAGGAATAGGAGGGGGGAAGATTTTCAATCATTGTGTAAACAGAATTTGCAACTGTTGGGCGTTCTGACCAATAGCTCAGCCTTCATACTTTTTCAACCATTTGAAATCTGAGTATCTGGATGATTGCCGCTCAAATTAGTTGTGATTAATTCCATTTTGGTGATCTCAGCACAGATTTCTAATAATTCATTATGACATTTCTGCCAAGGAGAGTGCAAGTACTGAAAGTGGGATCTGAAGCTAAAGGACCATTTTCCAGTGCTCGTCTACCATGTGAGCGAGATCGCCCTGGGTAATGGGGGTATGGCCATCCTCTTTGGTATTTTCTTTCTCAGGAACAGAAGGTTGGCCCAATTAATGCCCAGCGGAAGTTCCTCAGGACTTACAAACACCATACTGCTAGTTTGATAAGCAACTCCACAAATTAGTTTATAAAGGCACTTATATATTTAAACATGACCAGGATCAGGATCAGCCCTTGGCACTGACCCCAAAAGATATTAACCCAGATGTAACTAGCTTCCTGAAAATCCTGACTATCTTAACCAGGCCAGACTCCATCCCTATCACTGTCAACTTCTACTTAATATTCTTATCTCCGCAGCAGAGGATTACATTGATTCCTCCTCTTCCGCTGGCCATATTTATTGCTTTAAGGGCTTAACCATGAATTAAAGTTAATTTTGGTCACTGTGTTAATGCGGTTAACTTACCTAAGTTTGACAGAAAAGGAAATATTAAAACTTTTATACATCTACTTATAATCAACATGGTGATCTAATGACAGTTAAAACAGGCCACGCTAATGATCTTGTTGAACCCTGTAATTCAAGAACTAGGAAAGCCAAAGCTTTGTGAGGCTGACATGTCTTAAAAGAATGCTAAATAATTTATTATTAACGAGTATGTGGGGCCTAATTGATGATAGAGTGGAAGACTGCTTTTCTTTACATCATCAAAAATCACAAAGAAGAGGTTTTAGCCTTTTCCAACCGTTTCTAGTATGAAGCTAAGGTGTTGTATGGGGCTAAAGTTCTGAGCCACTATGTTGTTCTGATTGCTTTAGCCTTGCCTGTGAGCCCTACAAAGAATTATACAGGTGTATTTATCCCATTTTAAAACCAAAATCACCATAACTAAGACTTTTAAATATCTTAGTTGATGCGCCCTTACTTTTGATGCACTAAATACTGCTGTGTATAAATCTAAAATCCTTTGAACCAGGTATAATTTGTTCTATACCAAGCGTCCATAAGTGGCCTCTTTATTCTAACCAAGAACCAGTTATCAATTGTTTACCATTGATTTCAAACGCTTATTTGGTCAAAGTTTAAGTGGAGTAGAAAAGGATATTGTCCTTCCGTTAGTAAATTCATAATAACATCTAAAGAACAGAATAATATGTGCGCTAACTCACTGGTGGAACCTCCTATATGAGCATAGAAAAAAGTTTGCTTACGCCTCCGCAGCTGCAGATGACTAGCAACTTATTCTCATACCTGAGACACCAACTGCTATTAACATTTTGTCCCTTACTGACTTAGATAGCTATTCTGAGTGTACTTACACTAATATCAGCATAACCAATGTTAAATTTTGGGCAATTGTAGATAGCAGAGCACTCATCAAAATAGTCTCTTTGAGCTAATTAGGATGTCAAGATTTTAAACAGATTTATCCTTCTGATAGTATCAGAATTAGGGGCTCTGGTTAATTGGGCATAATTGCTGGCTAATCGCCTAGTTCAATACTTAATGTTATATTTAATCGAGTTTAGGTTCAGCGGAAGCTGCATTCACTGCTGAAAGCCATCTGAAGATTTTTTTGGGAGTTTATGGTGGAAAGCTGATGAATCCAATAAGAATCATCTAAAAATTGTTCCACCAACTAATTCAGAGCACTGGTGACTCATGCCAAGGTAGCCAAAGTTCTATTTAATCATGAATTTATATATGATTGACCAGCGACTTATGCTGAGGATGGATTGACCTAATATTAATATTTGGTGATCATATGAGCAGATCTGGAGGAAATCGCTATGAAGTATTAATAAATGAATTTTACGATCTGGTAGAGTTTTGGAATCAATATGATAGGCTTTTCAGTATTTAATTGGCCAAAGAGTACTTGGGCGCAGTAGCCCTGAGAGTAGTATAAATAGTCGTTCATACTCTCCTAATAAACATCTCTCTTGCACCGATCTTACTTTTATTTGATAGTGGCTTAGAGCAGCTAGATTAGGAGTAGATATGATAGGGGATCCCAATAGGCGCATGTGATCACACCTGGAGTGGCTGGCGATGCCAGCTCTCATGCCTCCTCTCTATGAGGAACTGGCAGGAGCATTGCCAGCTGGATACCAGCGGATGCGCTGATTGGCTGCCAACCTTCTGTGGTGCAGCGCAGGAGTGTCATAGCCGCCAAGGAAAGGGGATGAACTCGCTGGGGCATGCTCAGATAGGTTGGTGAAGGGTTGAGAGGGTGGGGCAGCGTGGAAGTGCCTGAGCCACCCAGGAGGGGGCAGGACTTTCTGGGGCACATGCTAAGAAAACCTGGGGCTAAAGGAAAAGCCATTGGTTGTTTGGTGGGTTGGACGTGGACTTGTAGGGGTTGGCATGACAATGAAGGCAAACAGTAAAGGGCCAACCAGTCTTCATACCGTTTGGCCTGGAATACTAGTGGAGCCCATGGTCAATTTTGTGACTGTGGTGCTCACTACAGGGGGTTTCGCTAGTGGGCTGCTTGAGTAGTTGGAGATCTGGTTTCAGAGTGACGAAACCCACTGGCTAAGACCAGCACTCCTTCAGGGGTCTCTGGGGTCTTGGCCCACCATTGGAGTGGGTCACGCTGAAGAATACCATATGGTTAATTGGAGGGCGATGTCTAGATTTTAAATTTTAAATTTATTGCGGGAAGGCGGACCATGGGATGGACACTTCCGAATATGACTCAGATGAGACAAAACTTAGTACCAGGGGAGGCACCCCAGAGACGCAATGCAATCTCTTGTTGCCAGCGGGAACGCCACTTATGGGGAGGGGGAGGGAACGTGTGAAGGGGCCGTAGCCACTATTGAGCACGTGTGGAGGAAGGGGTCTGATTTGATGAACCAGACTGGGAACCAGGAGGAGACCAGCTGTCGGCGATGCGGTGGGAGATATCCAAACATCCACGCTTGAAAGTGGTCCACCAAATGAGACCAGAATCTGTGGACAGCTTCAGGGAGGGTGGGGATAGAGCCAGCGATGGCATTCAAGACAATCGTGTGGATAGTCCACATGGCGATTGCAACCACCAGAGCACAGAGGGAGGGTGGGAGGGGGGAGGCCATTGATGAAGCAAACATATCTCTTGACAGACTGAAGGGATGCGTTTGATCCTGGCCCAGCAGACGTTGGACTTCGCGCCATATCACTTTAGAGTGTGGGGCACTTCACCAGGCGGTGGAACAGCGTTCCATACTGGCCACACATGACACAGGATGAGTGTAAAGCGTTAGAGCGCTCAGCTGTACGATACACCCGCCTCAGGCAGCACCACACACGGGAGCGGACTTGAGGCTGCAACAGAGGATGGTGTGCGTATTTCCAGATAGTCTTTTGGGTCTCAGTGGAATAAGGGATGTCCATCATGTCCAGGTAGTCCACCCTGGATAGGACTTGGGGTCGAATGGGGATCACGCCATCATGGATGGGTAGCCCCTGTACCTCTTGTGTGAACTGAGGAGAGGGGCGGCCTCTTTGGGTTGTATGTCCACTAATACGAATTCTCCACTATGAGCTTCACATGGAGAGTAGGATTCGTTTATAGTGGGTTTTAGTCCCGTGAGGACCTGTGGCCGATGTGTGTGATGCGAGGTATTTCACCAGGGAGTGTGGTTTTGATGGATCGTTGAGGCCTAAGGCTCGGGAGAAGTTGGAGCGGGCCGCGTGGGACCAGTGTTGGGATGGGAGTGTAGGAGCGGTGATGGCCGCGATCCAGGTGCCCAGGATCTTGGCAGCATGGGCTTTAAAGTCAAGCAGGCCCATGCCACCATGATGATGAGGGCCAAACATGACCTCTAGCCGTAGTGGTGGAGGGCGGCCTGACCAAAGCCATCCTTGCAGCAAAGCATACAGGGATTTGAAGAAGCTTGGGGAGAAGGGGATGGCGTGGGCTCCAAACCAGATTTTGGATAGGAGCATAGAGTTGGCAAGAACAACCCTGCCAGTGAGGGTAGTAGGGTGGGCTCTGAGAGAGGCCATTCGCTTCGTCACGTTGTCCAGTATGTGGCAATCCATTACTGCTGACGCATATCCACCTGCCTCCATCCACACGCCCAGATGGCGTACCAGTCCTATGGTAGGACGTGGCACAAAGGGGAGCACCAGTGGAGCGGTGTGTGTTGAGTTAGTAAGGCGTGGACGTGGGCGAGCAGTTGGGCCGGGTTGGGAACTACTTGCTGGGGCCCAGCAGTTCTGAAACCGGCCAAGGAGGATGATTTCAGTTTTGGAGGCGTTCAGTGCCGCGTTGCTTAACCGGGAATATTCCTGGATGAGGGCTTCAAGCGCACGTGCATCTTTGTTATTAGACACCCCCACCATGCAATCATCTGCAAATGCCATCATCTTGACTGGGGTTTGGCCTGGCACATGGACCCCAGTGAGGTGGGCATTCACATTTCGCAGTAGTGGGTCAAGGCTGAAGTTGTATAAGAGTGGGCTGAGGGGGTCCCCTTGTCGCAGGCCCTTTGAGGGCGGACTACTTCCGTTAGGAAGCCTGGGCCACGCACTGCCATTGTTGCAGATTCCATGAGCAGCATCACCCAGTTTATGAAGCGGGGGGGTAGGCGGAATTGATGGAGGCAGGCCCTTAGATATTCCCAGTTTACTCTATCATAGGCCTTTTGTTGGTCCAAGTGTACAAGTGCCCCAGAGGCTGTGGACTGACACACATTAGCTACAGAGTGCACGTTATCCCAAATCGACCTTCTGGGGATGAAACCAAATTGTTCTGGGGAGATGGTGGCAAATGCTACAGTCCCTAAACAGTTAGCCATGATTTTTGTTAAAATTTTGGTGTCTGTATTTTTTATAGAAATGGGGCGCCAGTTGGCTAAGTCAAGCCTATCCCCTTTCTTGAAGAGTGTAACAGTAAAGGCCTCATGTCCTCCTGGTAGGAGGCGCGTTTCCAACAGGCTTTGGTTAAGTGAGGCTAGCAGCAATGGGGATATATATTTGAAATATTTTTTGTAGAACTCATATGGAATGCCATCTGGGCCTGGGCATTTTTGATTTGGCGCACCACGAATGGCTGTCCATAATTCGTTTGGTAATTAAATTCATTATTTCCGGGTATCAGAAAATGGTGCGGATATGAGCTCAGTTGAGAAATTCTGCCATTTTGGCTGGCTGAATTGATTCAGCTCAGCATAACTCGGAGTAATATCTTTGCGTTTTGATTGCCACTTCAGCCAGTGTGTCCACAATGGAATTATCTGATCTTTGCACCTGTGTGCAGGCCACGCTCTGGCGTGGTGTAAAATCTTTTTAAAGAAGTATGCGGTGCACTTGTCACCTTTAGTGAAGCATATGGCCCTGTATTGGACACAAACCCAATGTTTGTGTTGCCTTTTGAGTGCGTTGAGGTGGGCGGCTGCCTCCGCCCACTTCTGGCCCCATGCAGGGCTATATCCTGTGTCTGGAATGTTGGACTCCAAGTGGGCCAATTCCACCAGCGCATGCGAGATAACTGCCGATGTGGCTCATGAGCACCTGGAGTAGAGATGGCGATAGTGGCGGATGGTGTCTTCTATGAAAGTTGCCCATGTGGAAATGGGGTCCGCGCAAAACGGTGCAACAAATGATTTTGCTAAAGTTGCCTCTTCCACCCACGTGGAAAATCCTGGTGACGCGAGCTCGGGGGGCAGATTTTGCACCAATGTGGGGCCTTTGCAACTGTGACGGGTAAGTGGTATGTTATTAAGACCAGTCGGTAGTCGGAGAATTCCATTTTTGTTGTTTTGAAGTGGGAGATGTGGGGTTGGAATTTCGCCGGCGTTAGAATAAGGTCGATGCAGGTCATGGACCCTAATTGGCCATTGTGGATGTGGGGACACATCATGTTTTTCGAGCAGTGTGGCATGTCGCGGCAGTGCATCCATTAACCCAAGGGTGGCTTTTAGAACGCGTAGTTCTACATGACCCTGTGGGGCGTGGGGTGATGGCAGCCACTGGTCCGTTGGTGAGGTTAGCCAACAGTTCATGTCACCAACTAGGAAAGAACCAGGGGGTAGCAGGAGGGATTTGACCAATGAGAAAAATCCTGACGCTTGTGTGCACCGTTTGGGGCATAAATATTGACAATTGTGTGTGCAAAATCGGCCCACGAGAAGGTGACAATGAGCACTCGGCCATTTAGGAATGTTTCTGAGAATGTGAATTTGAAAAATTGTTTTTCTGAATTAGCACCCCACAGTGCTTTGACCAAAAGGATAGGGATGGTAGAAGCATTGTTTTCCAAGCTTCCTCGGAACCTCATAGACAGTGGGACTCCTGGATGGCCAGGATATCCACGGGTAGATTGTTTTGTAAAAAACTCAGTTTCCTATCCCAGGACGGGGAGGCCTTGAGTCCGGTGATATTCAGCGTTTCTAGAGTGAAGGTTTCCCCATCGCACCTTAGGTGCGAGGGGTGGGCCCCCAGGGCCCACCAGCCTCTTCCAGGTCCCCACGGGCTTTCTCAGCAGCGCGGGTGTTAGCAGCAATGCTATTGGAGTTTTTGTTAATTTTTGTGGAAAGTGTCACAATGGCTTTGGCCTTCGCTTTCTGTTTTCCCGCGTTGGACAAATTTTTTGTGGTGCAGATAAGTTCAGTGCACCGTTGAGCGGGGCAAAAAAGATTTTTTTGGTTGGGATAGGTCCCAAGTTGGTTTTGACTGGAGCTTGGGTGCAGCAATTGGGTGAGATCAAATCTCCCATCAGATCCTCAGATTGAGTGGCACGCTCAGCATGGGCCTCCCAATCTGATTGGGTGATGGATTCCTGAGTTGCTTCCGCCGCGAAGGTCTCCATGTCCTCCTGGCGTTGTGAGTGTGGGATGGTGATGGTGGCCTTGGTCGCTCCCTTGGCCGCGGCCCTATGGGCCTGCTTGGCCTTTTTCTGCTCCTGCGGGGAGATGGGCTTTACCAATAGGTAGCAGCCTTATGCTCCCCACAGGTAAGCCTCCTTGGTGCTTGTGGTTGGTTTGTAGTGCGCCTCTCCGCTGGCCATGACCGCTGAGGGGTTCTCTTGGAATGTGACGCCCTCCTTGATGGGGCATGCATGCGCCTTAAGGCCGAACGCATCACAGTGGGTGCAAATGGGGCGCGCTGTCCACGGTTACCCGGAATGGGTGAGTGGTATGCCCTGTGATATCAATAAAGGTGGAGTGCGGGATCTGGGTTAGGTCCTTCGCAATCTCCTCAGTTGGGGTCAGAGCTGCGATTGTCTTGCCAGTGCACAGGTGTGGCATCAGCGTAAAACGTTGCATTTTGAAAGTTTGTATTTCGCCATATATAGCGAGACCATCTTTCAGGTGTTGCTCCAAAATGTCACGTTTTACCGTAGTAGGCAAAAAGTCAAACGTGAGGAAAATTTGGTTTGATTTTTTCCATCTGGTGCGTTTGGTTCTGACGACCTGTTGCCCTTCGTGGAGGTCGACCACTATGCACACCGGTGCAGCCTCATCTGCTGCTATTTTGCTTTCAAAACCTAGGTCCAGCCAACCACGTGACATGGAGTGTTGTGCAACGTACACTGCAGTCGGGAAAATTTTGTGTACATCTTCACAAAATTTTTCCCATAAGGCCGTTTTTTGATGTCCAGATACACACGGACTCCAAATTCCACCGACTAAAGTGGCTGGGAGTGTGGCGTGTTGATGTACTGGTTGCATCGTGCTTGCCACGTGAGTATCTCCAGGGAAATTGTGACCGCCGGTTTTTTTAGATTTTTTTCTATTCCGCCAGATTCTCTGGGGCGTTTTTGATTGTTTGAGGCCGCGGGCCTTCCGCCTGCTCCTCTTGCCTTGCTTGCTCAACTGCTCCCAGACATGGGCGCACACTAATCCCCTCTATGAGATTATCAAACTAGAAGTAGTCTTGAATTGAATGGGTTGCAAAAGTGTTTGCAACGAGAAAGAAAAGTTTGTGATGTCAAGATTTTAACCATATGGATCCTTCTTATAGTATCAAAATTAGGGTTTCAGTTGGTTGTTCATAATTGCCACCAAACTGCCTAGTTTGATACTATTTAATTTTATATATTTAATCATGTTTAGGTTTGGGGAAAGATGCGTTTAATGCTGAAATGCCATCTGAAGATCATTGTGGAAGTTTCTGGAGGAAAGCCAATGAATCCGTTACAAATCGTCTAAAAATGGTTCTACCAACTAATTTGGACATCTGAGACTCATGTAGAGGATGCTAAAAGTTATATTTAATTAAAAATTTATATATGATCGACCAGAAACTTATGCTGAGGATGGATTGGCCTAATATTAATGTTTGGTGATCAGATTAGTAAACCATGAGGGAGTCTCTATGAAGTATGAATGAATGAAGTTTACAATCTGATAGAGCTTTGGAAAATAATGCCAATGGGTTTTACAGTATTTGATTGGCCAAAGAGTACTTGGGCGCAGTAGCCCTGAAAGTAGTATAAATAGTCGTTCATACCCCCTATTAATTATTTATTGTTTGCCCATCTTTCCTGTTTGTTTGATTTAGCTTAGAGCAACTAGAGTGGGGAAGATGGGATAGGAGATCCCCAATAGGCGCGGGTAATCATGCCTAGAGTGGCCAGCGCTGCCAGCTCCCATTCTTCCTCCCTATAAAGAACTGGTGGGAAACTGGCCAGCTGGCTAACAGCAGATGCGCTGACTGGCCACCAACCTTTCGGGGTGCAGAGCAGGATTGTCATAGCCACTCAGGAAGGGTGATGGACTTGCTGGGGAATTCCCAGATGGATTGGTGAAGGGTCATGAGGGTGGGGCAGCGCAGAAGTGCCTGAGCTTCCCTGGAAGGGGGAAGAACTTTCCAGGGCACACACCAAGGACACCTGGGGCTAATGGAAAAGCCGTTGGTGGTTAGTTGGTGGGTTGGAGGCGGACTTGTAGGGGTTGGTACACCAATGAAGGCGAAATGACAAAGGGCCAACTAGTATCATACTAGTCAGCCTGGCACACTAGCGGAGCCCATGGTTGATTTTGTGACAGTAGAAACTTGGGATTTCTTCCAATACAACTTATTGCAAAACGTATGGAACATATGGCCTAACTCCACCACCTCAATCAGAGTATATAATCGCTTACCGCTGAATTTTGGTACTATGGTGGTATCCACTCCTAATATTGTTTTACTCTTTATAACTTTGAGCTACTTATTGGTACCTCTTTTATGAGAAGACTTGGGCATCAACTCAACTTCAAGAGTGAAACTATAGATGTATTAGGATGCTAATTCCCTCTTTATTAAACCAAGGGGAAATCCTGTATAATGAGCATGGCCTCATGGGCGTGTTTACAGTGTTCTGCTGACCAAAACAATTTGATTTGCAGATGCCAACTGCGGCACAATGCATTGTCCATACAACAGTGTCAATTCCATAGAACTCTTTACATGATGATTCTAAGGGTTTCACCTCTAGTTTGTACCATATACTTTTTATTGATGTGTATACTATGACCCAAATCTTACAGGGCTAGAGGAGTTTAAATTTCCCTCCAATCTTGAGCTTAAACATCAACCTCCCTTAATTGTGGACATTAAGTCCAGTAAAGGAAATATACCCATAAGATATCATAAAGGCTGCTGAAGCACTTTTAATTTACCCCAGTATATCTTAAAGTTCAATGGGATTCCGCTCCAAGCTGGATGAAATTGCACTATTAAACTGAGCTACCAAGCCCTTGTTAAATGTATATTACTTTACATATTCCATATGGGTTGTATGGTATAACCCTTCCACCACTCCATTTATTTAAAGAGGAGCCTGCTACCGCCTCTGGTGCTGTACATACTAACCAGAAAGAATTTAAGGTGTTCCTGGAAAACATCTCCTCTTACTTGGTACACATCAGATGGCATCATATAATCGGCTACTTTTATGTGTTGCATGGCCTAACGGTTTAGTTCTCTTAGAAATCACCTGATGTTCACTCATTATTAAGCACTAGTGTTTGGCCAAAATGGGGGAAATTGTTGCGGCTTGGTTTGGCCAACCATGAAGCCTTGATTTTATTAATTTATGTTTTATACTTTTTATATCTACTTGGATCTTTTTTATTCTTAGATGATGGTTTCAATCCCTTGAGCATGGCATCAGTAGAAAATTATATAAATAATTACTATATTAAACTTTCTACACTAACCTGTGATTTTGACAGATTGATTTACCTTGGTATACCATCAGATATCATGCTGACATTTCTAAACCCAAAATTTAAACATTTAAAGCTATATAATCCTAGCTTTCCAGTGGATCATTCCTATCCGCTTGTCAAGAGGATGACCAGTTACCCAAAACCAGTTCCATTCCCATCAATAAAAATTTACTCAAATAATTCTTCCAGATAAGTCCCAAATATCTCTGCGATAAAAACCTTAAAAATCCTCCCAAGTTAGAAAGATGATCTCCAAGATGCCACTAAGGTTGAAGAGACAACCTCAAACTGTGCCCAAATTTTGTACAGACTAACGTTAAGTTTTAAAAAGCTTAATTTATTTGATATCAGTGGATCATAAGAAGGCAACTCTATAAGATTTAGGTTTCTGAAAGGAAAGCTGACTAACTAAATGCCAAGGTATAAATTGGTTGGACTCACACTTTACTAAAGTCAAAAATGCAAAACTTACCTTTTGGTATCAAGTTTTATCAGACGAACACTGATCTGCCAGTATGCCAGATCTTTCAACGCTAAAAGTCACAACAATACTAAGGCGGATTAAAAAGGATATAAATAACTCAATTTCATCTTTGCCTCTACATTTTTTATCACAGTATACTGTCTTCATACAGTTATAACAGTTTGAGTGCAACGTTATCTGTGAAATCCCAACCAGCTGCAAGTCTAAAACATAACAGGTCAAACTCATCAGAGGAATCTACATAGCCTTAAATTTGGGAGGGTCTAGGCAAAGTTAGATTAGAAGGTATGTCCATAGTATTTTATAAAAGCTGTTTTGCTTATGCTCCAAGAGAGCTTTGGCTAAGGCTTCATTTTTCTATGATAGACTGTGTCTTCTGAATACAGGGTCATAATAATTTCCTTTTATTCAGAAAAGGAGAAGGGGCCAGCCGCAACATAACTTTAGCATTCGGGTGATCCAGAAGACAAGGATTCGCTACTGAAATAACAGATGAACGTTTCTGGGACAAATTTCTGGAGAGGTGAAAAGGAGGCACGCTTTGCAGAATGAACTAAATTGTAGAAGGGTGGAAGCTTAGGAAGATGATTAATGCCGCGAATGATGTTTTCCTGAAGAAA
This sequence comes from Massospora cicadina, assembly GCA_022478985.1. Classification (NCBI taxonomy): domain Eukaryota; kingdom Fungi; phylum Entomophthoromycota; class Entomophthoromycetes; order Entomophthorales; family Entomophthoraceae; genus Massospora; species Massospora cicadina. Next base: position 19,999 of record JAKSZP010000403.1, on the reverse strand, counting down.
CCTGGCTCTAATTGATTCTGATAAGAACAAGGCCACACATAGATACAAAGATGGATTTTAATGTGGGGTGCTTTGGGAAAATGTTTCCAGGGAAGATCTAAAGGCATAAACTTCAATTTTAGTAGTTATCTCTACTAAAGGGACTAGAGCAGCAAAGGACTAAACAAGAGAAGATATATCAAAGGAACTGTGCAATTTTGTACTTAGGCGTCATTATTGAAGGCACAGGTAATCAAGCTCAAATTAATAATGCATTTCATGAGGACAACAAACTTAATAAACAACTGTAAAAAGGACACAACTCAGCATGAGATAAACTTATTATAAAATAAAGGTGAACACTATGAAGTATCAGATACTGTTAAATGCTTGACTGCTCACAATGATATCCTTCTACATCTAGGTTTCCTCTTGCAACGTGGGAAAGAGATTCTTGCAACCTGAAAATTCATCCCAGATATGCCCCTCCCACTAGCATTCCTGTTGTTGAATTTTATGTATACTAAGCAGCACTCAAAAGTGGGTGACTAAAAGAATAAAGATCTAATTAGGCTTATTGAGCGAATCACTAGGGCTTGGCGGATTTTCTTTGCAGTTCAGTCAACCAATAGAATCAGAGGTTCCAGCGGATAGGCATGATAGAAATAAAACCACTTACTAAATACTTTATGCTAGAGTTGGTTAAAATAAAAAAGATTATAGGTAAATCAGAGTAGATTTCAAAGTTGAGGCCAAAAGCCATAGTGATTAATAGATTGAGGGAGTAGAGTTTGCATTGGCGGGTTATGGGGTTCAATCTGACATTTTATAAAGCTACAGCGCTGAGGCAAAAGCGCCTAAATTTATATAATACACCTTTTTACTACCTATGAAGTTAGGAGACAAGCGCTTGAGAATCATTATGGCATTTATCATATTTCTATTGATTAGATAATTATAAAGATAGTAATTTGATATTGCATCAAAAATGTTTGGTTGTTCAAAGCTTTTGCAACATTTTGGGATTTTTGCCCATATTCCCAGCCTTCTAGATTACCTGGTATTGCTAGGGGATAATTCCCTAAGGCGAGGTTATTGGAAATAGGTTGACTCAGCTTGGAGTAACTATGTTTGAGGGAAATTAGGATATTTGCCTGGTCGTATCCATCAGGAGTTGATCCAGACAAATGTTTAAGATATTGTCAGGCGGAGTTGCCAACGAAATAGGGGCATCTGATAGTGATTAATTATCAGGTGTAGCAATTGGGATCGGTCAGGTTTCATCACTGACTGATTGGGAATGTTTAGTAAGTTGTGAGGCGATTGATGCCACCAATAAATAGCAAATCAATCAGTTGGTTCATGACCTGCCTTAATTGGTAACAAGTCCCATTACCAAAGAAGATTGCTGCCAAAAATGGTTGGTTTTCTTGGTATGAGAGGAAAACGTCAGAGACGCGTTTTCTGGCTCTTTCTATCTTAAATCTTGAGGATATCCAATGACAGAATCCTAGCCAGGATGGGGAAGACCATCACAGCTGAGATGGGGAAGGGTGGTTCAATGGCAATGGCTGCCGTTTCATTAAAGAGGTGTCAACCAAGAGTTAGATGACCGAATCCCCACTATAAATTCCCTAGAATTCACTTATAATAAAAACATTTATATAGTACTACAGTATTTTAGTTATACAGTTCTATAGCTCTATAGGTTTTCACCCGGCATATAGCTTAGGTAGTAAACTTTATCAGCTTTCAATTGTTCTATTCTTCTCAGGGATATAATTCTGTGTGCGATAATTGGTGACTCTTTAAAGGAAAAGAGTAAGGATCTGAGCGGGGATTAGAGAAGCGGAAACAATAGGGGATTACTGCCAACTGTGTGTCAAACCAGAGAAACTGTCACCAGGGAATCTCATAGAGGATTGGGTTGGACATTATGAGAGCAAATCCCTATTTTGAGACATCTCAAGTATTTTGAGCGGAAATACTGGCTGAGCATTGGGCTGAGAACTAAGAATTCCATTTAACTAAGTATAGTTGTCATCATAATATTATCAACTGATCATATCAAATAAAATACAATGCAGACAAATTGCACAAGAACCAAAGCTGTTTAAGTGATAAGTTTATAAGGGTTACTAACTGATAATAACCATAATTCATCAATTTTTACAAATTGGTGCCCAATACAGGGGTGTAGTTAAATAGAAGAGCTTGGCAGGATGTCATACGAAGATGTTTCCAAAACTGGAAAATATGTTCTGAGGAAAGTAATGAAAATGAAGATAAAATGTGAAGTGGATCACGCTCATAGGCGTTCACCCAGCTCAGAAGTGGAGCTCCAAGTGAAGTAAATTGAAGATATTTATTACCAAGGAAAAGGACTTGCAGTCTAGATATAGATCTATCTTGTGCTGCGAGGAAACCTGTTCCACCGGACATCTACTTGAGATGAAGAGTATCAGCAGGGCAACTCAGGCTAAAATTGGGCCTGCTGAAATAGTCCTGAGGAACAGCAGGATCAACTCAGGTTGAAATTAGGTCCGCTTTAAATATTACTGAGGAGTGAGCGTTAAGATGAGGCATTGGATGAAATAGGAAGCAATGAATAAGGAGAACTGGATTACTATACCAATGCAGATATGTAGTCAAAACAGGAAATGATTGATCCAAGATAGAGGAGAAAATTATTTGACTTAATAACACTCAAACAATGATCAGAAGTTTCTGTAGACGAGTTCATCAATTCAAGAGAAATTGGATGAAGTTAACGATGCCGAAAACGGCCTATGTAATAAAGGATGAAAATATATGTTAAAAATCGTTTTCAGGAGAAAAACGATCAGGACAACTGAACGGACCTGTTGGCTAATGAGATATAAAGATCCAAGCATCAGTTTCCAAAATATGAGATGAAATTAGGGCCTTTTGGACAAATAACCAGTTGGGATCAAAGGCTTAATATATCTAAGAGTATTGCCAAAAGTCAGCAAGTGTAGCCTATATGTGAAGAGACAGCGCTGCTGGCCATATAATGAAGAAGGTCAATACTAATCAGAAGTATTAAAGCTAAGAAAAATTAGTTTTAATGTTCCCGGACCTATGAACCATTAAATGGCTATGTCTTGAGATTTTGGTCAAGTCCCAGAAGGGGACCATTGAACAAAACTGGATGTTTAAATCTTAAGAGGATAAGATTTTGAACCATGATAACTGGTAGGTCAGAGTTACCTAGGACCCGTTTGGATGAAGGGGAAAAGAAGGACCTCCGAACCTTTTTGTAGGTTGCAAGTCCCATTACAAAAGAAAAATACAAAAAGTATACAAAACATATATAAATATTAAATGTCAATTTAATTGGTCCATGAATTTTGGACCTAGGAAGCGACGAGAAGTACTGATGGCAGAACTGGTGAGGATTCAAAATTTTGGGACTCTCAATGAGATGGGATTACTGGCTGGGGTAACTGAGAGTAACAACCTATTATTTGATCAAGAGCACTTCACTGATCTGACGGAAAAACAACAAGAGGAGGTGCTCTAATTTTCTGATTAGTACTGGGAAGTATTCACCCAGGACAACCACAATTTGGGATGCATGAGAGATGTTATCCAAAAGGTCAATAATGGGGTAAAATTGCCTATTTACAACGAGATGAGCTTTCCAGCATGAGTTGCTGAGGGTATTAGACTATTAGAAGATTTATTAAAAATTTTGACAGAATTGCCAACCCCTTATTTCTTCTGTTGAAGGATCCAAAAAAGGATTCATATTTAATGAAGAAGTGCAGGAATCCTTTGATAATCTACGCCAGTACCTAATAAGTTCTTCAATTTTGAAATATCTGAATTTTGATCAAGAGTTATATACAAAACGATGCTTTGTTGACGGCGAATGGTGTTGTATTAAGCCAAGTAGATGAACTTGGGGACGAACATCCAATGGCTTATGTTAGCTGAACACTCTCATCCGCTGAGTAGAACTACAATGTAACTGAGCATGAATGCCTTGCGGTCATTTATGCCTGTAAGCAGCTTTGGGTGTATATCCACAGAATTCACTTTAAAGTAGTGACAGACCACTTCTCATTACGTTGGCTCCATAACTTAAGAAAACCAAAAGGATGACTGGACCGATGGGCACTTAAGCTACAGGCTTATGATTATGAAAATGTCCACCGAGTGGGGGCTTCTCACAATAATGTGGATGGCTTATCACAATTACTAATGGTCCAGATGGTATACCCGCAGGCATGTGAGTTATTTCAGAGAATATTCGACAGAGAAATTGGGATGAGCCCCAAGAAATCCAAGGTGTACTTTGAAAAGCAATGGAAAATACTGAGACCATGGATGGAATAGTGTTTAAGACAATTAACAGGAAGCAGTTATAATTCCCAAAACTTTCGGAAAGAGCAGCTATTATTCAAGCCACTCATAAGGTTGTCAGGCATGGAGACTTAAGAAAAACAACTGACCATATTTTTAGTACTACTACTGGAAGTCAATCATTAATGATGTCACAGATAGTCTAGCTTGTTTTGTGAAGTGCCAGCTGCACAATCCACATAAGAATACAACTGGATACTGACTGGGCTGCCCTGGATTTTCCAGTCATACATTGTCCATTGATGTGATGAGACCACTGATGATGAGTATAAGGGGAGTCAAGTACATAATAGTTGCTATTGAACTTCTGATGAGATGGGTCGAGATGAAGGCCCTGGGAAAAGTAGATGCTACCAGTACCGCGAAGTATATCCTGGATCAAATAGTATATCAACATGGATGCCCGCAGGTCTTGATTAGTGATAATGGGACAAACTTCACATCTCATGTGATCCTGCAACTGAATGAAATAATGGCGATCAGAGGAGTTGTGTCTGTACCCTACTGGCCAGAGACATTCAGACTGGTAGAATGAGTGAATGGAACGCTGGCCGCAATGCTGAGGAAGCTGGTTACAGGAAGATCCGCGTGGGGAACGTACCTGAGTTTGGTGACATTTGCCTACAATATTAGTCATCATACAGTGACGGGAAAAACGCTGTTTAGGTCTCTATATAGGAGGAAGGCTGCGTTGCTGCCAATTTTATATTGGGTGGTGGAACCAACGTCAGAAATGAATTCCAAACAGTACTTGAACTGACTGATGAATATCCTAATCAAGATGCAATTGCAAGCATTCAATACTATGTTGAAGAAAAGGATACAAGTGAAATTGATGGAAAATAAGAACTGACCGGCCTTAGTAGAATATCAAATAGTGAACGAGTTGCCTATTGTGACACATATGGTTTTGGGAGAAGAAACAAGCTGGATGCATTATGGTTGGGTCCGTTTAAAATTATCACCAAAATGGCGACCAACGCCTACTACATCAAGAATCTCTTGGATGGAGAGTTGTAATTCAGGTCCATGCTAAGTATTTGAAGTGATGGATCAATGAAAAAAAAAACAAAAGAGTTCCCAAAGGACCAATGAACCATTAAGTTGATCATGTCCTGATGATTAGTTTAAGTCTTAAAAAGGACCTCTGAACCAATCTAGATGGTTAAGTCCGAAAAAAGGACCTCTGAACCATAGAAAACTGGTAGGTTTAAGAATACCTAGGACTCAGTTTGGGAAAAATAAAAAAGATGGACCTCTGAACCGAAATAAGGTTAAGTACCATGGAAAAAAAGAAGAAGAAATGAAAAGATAGATAAAAGATATTGGAAAAAGATTACAAAGTGCATAGAAAAAAACTGATATAGTTTTATAATTTTTATTTTTGATTATCTCAATTTGGGGTGGTTTTGCCTATGTCACCTCTTGGGGAGGGAGAATGGATCGCTGTATGAATGAAGAACCCGTCAAAATCTATGTGAGATTGGATGCTAGCAAGGGCTAGACCTACACAAAACCAAGTTCTTTGAAAGGGTGCAGATTACTGCAAGAAAGTGACTAGGGAAAGGGAAATTAAGATGTTGGAAGAAGCCTATTGCAAAACCCCAGATTGGTAAAGGAAGCTACAGTATAGAAGGAGGCAGTTGGCAAATAACCTCAACTAATCCCAATATGTTACCATAGCCGGAAGATTAGTCTTGAGCACAGCCAATGGGCTTCATCAAGAACACCAGACATATGGGCTGGCAGCATACAAGGAATGTAAGATGGAGGTTGCCCAATCATGTCCCCTATTAAAGCCATCAGCAGAAGATACTTATTGAAAGCACCATAAACGAAATAGTCATACAGGGAGCAAATGGCATTTTGCAAGCTATGATTATGAGCTTCTTAGAAGCTGAAGCTGAAGGAACAATGGAACCAGGGAGAGTCTGGAAGCCTCGTGGAATAACTACAAAGAACTTGGCCAGCAAATCAAAGAGCATAAGTGGTGATATTCTGATCTAGGATTTTCTCAAGATCGGAGGGATTCAGTGTTAGGGATAAGCCTCGGTGACTTGGGCCCTCAATTCTGTGTAGGAAAGTTCAAAATGAATATTATTGCCAATGGTGAGCTCAGTATTCAAGACAGTGGGTTTGTAGTATTGTATAAATTGGAAGAGGAACTCAGGAATCAAGTATGACCTGGAAAGAAAGGAGCGATCAAGAGCGTAGGCATAATTTTGGGCGCATCCACAATGATTTTTGACGCATCTGCAAAATGAGCCAAATCCAGAAGAGTTTTTGAAATCCAACTCTGTAATTAATGATAGAGGGAGAATCGGCTGCGAGTTGTTTGAAACAATTTCTAGCCTGGTTTTGAGGGATTGGTTACCATTTCCAGTAATTTGACAGAAGGACTAGCCGCTAGTGCCAGACAAGGCTTATGAGTTCTGGAAAAACCATAAAAGAGGTTCCGTTGCACATCCTGACTCACCTTCTGGAAGAGACAAGGATCTTGATCAGACAAACTGTTGAGTAGCTGTTGATACCGTGACTCAGAATTTGACATATGAGCTGGATGAGAGGGGGATGTCAGACTTATATGGAAGTTGATATTATGCACTCGTCAATCTTTTAAGTTCCAATTTCGGAGAAATTAATCTCAAAATTAATGGGATAAACTCTCCAGAGAAGAATTAAGGGAGATATGAGCCAAGAGGTTATGAGAAGAAGATAACAAGGGCGAACGTAAATAGGCATACTTAATTGGGCCTCAAAATGAACATTGATGGCAAGAGTCTCCTGTCTAGGATGAGAAGAAAATCAGGAAATTGAGGAAGCCAGACCAAGAATCCTGAATATGACAGCGGGTCATATGCCCTGATGGGGGGAAACTGGATCCTGGGACTAATATTGTTACAAGTAAATTAATCAGCATGTCATGACAGTAGATTGTGGGGACCGCGCTCTGAGTAGGCGGTAGCAAGGAGGAAGAGAAAGAGAGCCGCATGCCAAAGGTTGTCCTGAGCAGCGTTGAGCATTGACATTCTTACTCCACTTGAGCAAATGAAGTATTTAACTGAGTGTCCAAAGTGGTGATCTCCTACCCTGGTCCTTTTCTCGCTGAAAATCTAGGAAAGAGGGGGGAGGTGTTGGGATATTTGCCCATATTCCCAGCCTGCTATATTACCAGGAATCGCTAGGGGATAATTCTTTAAGGCGAGGTGATTTGGAAATAGGTTGACTCTGATTTTGGAGTAACTATGTTCAAGGATTTTAGTATAATTTCATGGTCATATCTATCGGGGATTGGTCTGGACAAATGTTTAAGATCTCGTCAGGTGAAGTTGCAGACAAATATAGGGGAATCTATTAGTGATTAACTGTAAGGCTTACCAATTGGGATCAGTTAGGTTTCATCAACAACTAAATTGAGAATGAGTAGTAAATTGTGAGGCGAGTGATGCCACCTGCAACTAGTGAATCAGTTGGTTTATGACCTGCCTTAATGGGTAACAAGTCCCATTACCTAAGCATATTGCTGCCAAAGATAATTGTTTTCTTGGTATGAGAGGAAAACTTCAGAGACACGTTTTTTGGCTCTTTCTATCTTAAATCTTGAGGATATCCAATGACAAATCCTAGCCAGGATGGGGAAGACCATCACTGCTGAGATGAGGATGGGTGATTCAATGGCAACAGCTGCCATTTCATCGAAGATGTGTCAACTGAGGGTTAGATGACCAAATCCCCAGTATAAATTCCCTATAATTCACTTATAATAAAAACAGTTATATAGTACAGTCATATAGTTGTACAGTTCTAAAGCTCTATAGGTTTTACAAGCTATATAGTTCAAGTAGTAAACTTTATTGGCATTCATTTGTTCTATTCTTCTCAGGGATATTATTGCTGTGTGCGATAATTGAAAGAATCTTTAAAGGAAAAGAGTAAGGATATGAGCGGGAATCCAGAGAAGAAGCAGGAACAATAGGGGTTGCTGCCAACTGTGTGTTGAACTGGAGAAACTGTCACCAGGGAATCTCAGAGAAGATTGGGTTGGACAGTACAATAAACGAATCTCTATTTTAAAACATCTCAAGTATTTTGAGCGGAAATACTGGCCAAGCGTTAATTCAAGATCTAAGAATTAATACAAATACGGATAATAGTCATCATACTATTTCTAACCAATAATATCAAATACTATACAACGCAGACATTTTGCACAAGAACTGAACAGGACCAAGTAATAAGAATATAGGGGTTATTGGCCGATAATAACCAGAACCCATAAATTTTTGCACAACAATTCCTCCCACTTGACCAAAAATTAGCTTACAAAGATGAGTGGGGTCTGATTAATTATTTGGAGTTAGAGGCTGGGGGCCCAAAGTGTGGTAGAGCCTCTTCTTAAATTTGTCATGAACACAATTGATATGATGGCTCTTAATAGATCCTTCAGAGTGTAGGCATCGGTAGACATCTTCTCTATGATCTTGAAGGGTCCTTTCCAAATATGCGCTAATTTTTCTGGTTTTACCAAAACCATGGTTGTCATATTACCAGACCAATTCCATTGCATTTAAAGTAGGCAGGTCCAGCAGTCCTCATTATCACGTGCTCTAGCATTTACCTTCTGCGCCAGAGAATTTTAGCAAGCAGAACTTTTCTAACTAAATTAACATTTTCTTGAGCTTTTAAAGGTATATATTAGGACTCAAATTCTCTTCCACAACACAATAATACAAAAGCGGGGCAATGCAGCCTGCTTCCCTTGTAGTAAAGCAAATGTGGAGTGCACCATGGCAGAATGATATGCGATGATGTATGCAAATACATCTAAAGGAAAAAGAGGTTCCAGATGACCGCTTTACTTGAGTCAAGCTTATGTAAAATTCCAACCAGCATAACATTCACCTGTTCAACGGTGTCGTTGGTGACCAGGTGTTAGAAAGTAGAAAGTACACCACGTATGTCCATCATATCATTAGGCTAAGAAATAATTTGGGATGTAAACACTTGTCCCATTATCCTTCAAAACACATTAGGGGCAATCATGCCAATAAATAACATCCTTGAGAACAAACTTTGTTGTAGTAGTGGCCCCTAAATCCCTGATTGCCTTGGCTTCCTCCCACTTAGTTAGGTGATCAATGGCAACGAAAATATATTTAAACTGATCAGGTTTATTGGTCAAGGGTCCCACAACGTGCAGAGAGACCGTGTGCCAGGAAAGGTTAGGTTTAACCAATTGATAAGATGTGCTAATGATAGGGGCTTCAGCTTGGAATTTGTGACAACTGTTAAGAGCCTCATGGATATATTATGATATGGAATCCCAGTTATATTGGGATCATGTTGCTTATATAACTTCTTAAATTTATCAAGCCCTGTCACCTTATGATCAGTGATGATCAGATCCTTCCGTTTAGTAGGTCTAGGGAACAACAAAGGCTGTTCATCAATAATCATATATAAATTTCCATCTTCTAAAAAAAGTTTTGTTTTTATCCAACATTCGTTAAATCTCAATAGGATCATTATTATATTATTGATTGACCATTTTGTTGATATTTATCATCTTTATCGGCCATTAAGTCTATGTTAGGAAAACTAGAGATCTTTCCACATTTTGTGCTTCACGATGTGAGAAGATTTTAAAAATCATATATTTGTTATTCAAGGCCAGCAGGCCAAACATCCTTCAGGTTCCTTTAGGTTCTGCAACCAGCGTAAAGAAGCATGGTTTGTTACCATGGTGAAATGCACACCATGTATATAGACCAAAAATTGCTTACTGTGACGAACTAGATTTTCCACATCGCCATGAACCAATTTAGCAGGAGGGCCCAGGCAAGGGCCTACAATTAGGGAGTGCTTTGGAGCTTAATGATCCTATTCATTGGCTTGATGAGCGATTTTTGCTAAGCCCTTGAAAGATGGCAAGGACAATATTGATGCTTAGGAGGATTTTCTGTCCACCAGAGAGGGTGTATAGTGAGGCGACAGCCTTGTCCAAACCAGAGGTATAGTTCATTTTCTGTTCAAATCCAGATTACCTCCACAAAATCTAAACTAATGATTTTCATATTTTAAAAATTTATTTTTAGATTTCTGGAGTTTTTATTGCATATATTAGAAGACGTTGTTGTCCTAAACACCTCCATCTTGTTGTATTTATGTTAGGAAGTGGGGGATATGGGGGGATTTTTTCCACAGAGTCCACGGATGGTGGGCTATCTGCGTGCCTATTTCAATAATCTCAGCCCCCAGTATTTCTGTCTAGGCTATTCTAGACCATTTGTTAGGTACCCCAGGCGTTATGGAAACTTTCCCACAATTTATTTTATTTATTGGGGACAAATTAGAGTCTTGACATTTCCATTTTGACCTTATTGTAAACTTTCAAATTAAAATCCATTAAAGGTTTTCTGGCAACTTTTGATTTGTTAGCCGCTGCTCCCTCGACTCTCATTACCTCCATATATGGCATAATTTAGCTTGGCACCCTGATTCACTGGGCTGCCCTTTGCTGCAGTTCTCAATGTTACCACTTTTGGCATAATTTGGATTTGCAGCCTCTGATTCGCTGGGCTGCCTTTTTTAAAATGTTTTCATCATTTCTCATTTAAGTGGACTTTGGGTTGGAGGCCTTTGATTGGCCTGATTGCCATTTACATTGGTCCTTGCCACCTCCACTCTGAGGTTTAGTCAATTCATTGGCATCTGATTCATCAGAATGCCTTTTATGAGGGTTGTTGCCCTCAAACCCTACGATTTCATCATTATCAATTTTCTTAAAAGCCCTGATCTCTGCCTTAGGAAAGATCAGGGCTATGGTACGGTCAAGCAGCGCCTTGATCGTCACATCACCCCCTCAGAGGAGAGCCCCCTGCGCCCCCAGCCTTCCTCAACCTGCTGAGGACAGTTGGTACAGTGGTTAAGATATTTAATCAGGGTCTTCATATCCCCATAGGGGAATATGGAGGCTTTGTGAAGATCTGGCAAAGACTTGATTGTCACATCACCCATCTCTAAGATACAATTTTTGGTGGCGGTGGTAGCAGGGATTCTTAGCTTGGGCTTTCTAACCTTTGAGGCTAATGTGGGCGCTTTAGAGATGCTTTGGACAGTACATTTTTTCTGGCCTGCTGGCGGAGCTGGGCTATTTCCTCACACAGATTTTTGATCTTTTTAGCATACAATCAGCTAGGCAACATGAGTTCCTGTTGGGACCTTCTTGGCATGGTGAGCTATATGTGGTTTGTGGGCCTGGCAGCTGGAATGCGGGTTGTGGGAACTTGAACTTTTTCCTGGGGTATGTTGTGAGGTTTGCTTCTGAGGTGAGACAGTTCAAATGTTCTTTGGGGTGAATAGATGAGTAACTCACTCCCTTCTGGGGAGGTGATAACAACCATGACCATAACTGGGCCAGGAGGATAGTTGTTAGGAAGAAACAACAAGCCTAAACGCAGGCATGTTTTTCCTCATTAAAATGAATTGTTACTCACGGGAAAAGAGGAATTGGGTATGAACTTCGTCTAATATGATAAATGGGATCATTCCACATCGGCATGAACCAATTTGGAAGGGGGCCCAGGCAAGGGCCTACAAGCAGGAGAGTGCAGCAGTGGTTAATGATCACATTCATTGGCTTGATGAACGGGTGTTGCTAAACCCTTGAAAGATGTTAAGGACAATATTGATGCTTAGGGAGGATTGTCTGTCCACCAGAGAGGGCTTACAGTGAGGCGACAGCCTTGTCCAAACCAGAGTTATAGTCCATTTTCTGTTTAAATTCAGAGTACCTCCAAAAAATCTCAACAAATGATTTTCAGATTTTAAAATTTATTTTTGATTTTTGGGGTTTTTATTGCATATATTAGAAGATGAAATTGCCCTAAACACCTTCGTCTGGTTATACTTATGTTAGCTAGTGGGGGACATGGGGAAATTTGTTCCTGTGGAGTCTGCGGGCGGCAGGCTATCCACAGGCCGATTTTGAGAATCTTAACCCCCAATATTCCATCTAGACATGTTTTAGACCATTTATTAGGTACCCAAGTGTTATGGAAACTTTCCCACAATTGATATTGTCTATTGGGGACGAATCAGAGCTTAGCATTTCTATTTTGACTTTATCATAATCTTTTAAATTAAAATTAATTAAAAGCTTTATGGCAACTTCTGATTTGCTCATACGCTGCTCCCCTCAACTCTCATTACTTCCATATATGGCATAATTTAGCTTGGCACCCTGATTCACTGGGCTGCCCTTTGCTGCAGTTCTCAATGTTACCACTTTTGGCATAATTTGGATTTGCAGCCTCTGATTCGCTGGGCTGCCTTTTTTAAGATGTTTTCATCATATCTCATTTTAGTGGACTTTGGGTTGAAGGCCTTTGATTGGCCTGATTGCCATTTACATTGGCCCTTGCCACCTCCACTCTGAGGTTTAGTCAATTTGTTGGCATCTGATTCATCAGAATGCCTTTTATGAGAGTTGTTGCCCTCAAACCCTATGATTTCATCATCATCAATATTATTAAAAGCCCTGATCTCTGCCTTAGGAAAGATCAGGGCTATGGGACGGTCAGGCAGCTCCTTAATCATCACACTTACAAGAAAAAATGACCTCTTAGCACTCTTTCTCAATAAAGGTATTATTCTATTTGTGTATATCCAGTGTTTGACTGCAAAAAGCGATGGGGTATTCTTATTCTCATCATTGAGGTGAGCTTTCTATGATTTTACGGTGGTGAGGGAGGCATACATCTGTATAATGAACAGTTTATCAAATTTGGGTACATTGTTATAGTACTTGGTCTAGGCAAAGTTGTAGTAGATTAAAAGTGAACTGACACACTTCCTTTCATTCAAACAGAACTCTGTCTTGAGAAGGTGAAATAATGGTTCAACTTTTTTGCTAATAATTTTCGTAAACTGGTGATAGTACTAATCATAACCAAAAATGCCTTAATATCATGCTTGCTGCTTGGTCATAGTTTTTTTGTTAGCTTTAAACTTGTCATGATGGTGTTGTAAGCCTTGTTGTCAATGACAAACCCCAGATATTCAGGTTATTTGTGGAAGAAAACTCACTTTCTAGGTTTAATTTTCAAATTGTCTTGGGCAACTTGCAGAAAATTTCCTTTAGATGCTGCAGATGGCCCGTAAAAAATCTGGAAAAAACATTTCTATCATCTAGGTACACCTAAACGCTTGAGATTTTTATATCTCCTAATATACTATCGATGGAGTGCTGGAAGGTTGCAGGGGCATCTTAGTGGGTTGGTATAGACCCTGGGCAAGGATCATAGCGCACTTCTCCTGCTCCTCCTTTTACAGTTCAATGTACCAATATCCAGAGATTATATCCATATTGGAAATTTTTGTGCGCCACCAAATTGGTCTAATGAATTGTCAATATGGGTTTGGGTACAAATTTGTTGTTAATATTGTTGAGTTTTTAGTAATCTATTGCCACTCAATTTGACCAGCCTTATTCTTAATAACTAAAACCAGGGCACTGGAGTCTTGGAGGATTTATAATCCCCTACTGCACAAATGGATTGATTCAGCATTAACCTCATCCACCATCTTATAACACCAAATAGGATGAAGGCGAATTAATAGATGACTACCAGTATTGATCTGGCGCAGCACATCATGTGCGCACCCTAAGTCAAAATCATTTTCAACAAAAATAATACTTGCTATTGAATAAGGGCAACGGTTGACTCTCTCTATCCCCCGCCAACCCTGTAAGGCGTTTTTAAGAAATCAACAAACATACATCTTGACGTTAATTGTCCTCTAGCCCAACTTCTTCTAGATCTTCAAACTCGCGGGTATCTAAATTCTCATCAACAGGTGGAATATGAACAAAAGTGACTACCTGATGTAACTTGACTTCAACAGTATAAGGGTAAAGGCTAGCTAATAGCACCCGAATTTCGCCATGATCTGTCAGAAGGATGTCAGGCGCCGAGACTGGGTTAAATCTGGATCAAATAAATGGCGACTATATCGCCATAAATCCCTGTGGAATGAGTAAGACAATTTTAGTTATCAATATAACTTGATGATTCACCAAAATAATTAGGGCACAATAAATTTAATTGGTAATGTCCTTTGACTCTATAATCCCCGCGGTAACTTTAAGGTACAGCCTTTTAGCCACTGATAATCAATTGGTATTGTACTATCCTTGTACACGAAGTTAAAACCCCTGATTTGGGGCTAATGAGGACGTATCTTTCTGGGTATTAGATAAAGGCAGAGTTTGTCCTATTAGGAACAATGTATTTCCTCAAAGTCAGCTTTGACTCCATACTTCCTAATAATTCTCAAATAAAGAAAACATAATTAGGATTGAGGAAAGTTATATCTAAAACGGAGCTTAGTAAGGAGCTAAATGCAGAGTTAGTGCGCTTTATGCTCCTCATTAAGCTTTAGTCTGAGGGACAAAGGTTCCATAGATTCTATGATAATCTATGTCTGGTACAAGCCCCAATCTCTTACCAGTCGTTTGACACAATTTAAATTGTTGCCCTCATGTCTACAATAGCTCAGACTTTGGGCTTATTTACAGTTATATCAATATAGGTACACTCAGAAAATTAAGTATCAGTAGGGTTTATTGCAAGGACATCCTTTTGTCCACTTGACCTAAAAAGTTTTGTAATTTTTTACATAACTGAGGACTATACTCGTTCAAGGCCTTAAATTGGACTGCCACTTGGACTCTGATCAACTTTGGAGTCTCATTAGAAGGATTTGGAACTTAAGTGGCTCCAACTACTGGACATATGGATCTGTAACTACTTCCTCCACTGACTCTGCGGCATATTTTTCTTGAGAGCGGGTGGTCACTGCTATGGTATTATTTGTTGACACCAAAATTGACAAAGGCGGCTAAGAATAATCACTCATGCATCTTACTGGAGAGTGGTCGGAGTTTTCTTCCTTACTGGGATTTTGTTCAAGAAAATAGTAGTAGAAAACCCAGTTTTACTCCGCACTGTCTTTTCCCACTTATTCATCATTTATAGGATGCACAGCATGAACTTAGGGCTTTTCACTTAACTTAGGAAACTGTTGGCATAGCGGGTAGGTTTTTGCAGTAATTACAAATAATTTGACTATTTCCAGGCTTATCCAAATGAGAGCAATACAGCGGAGATATTTCCTTAATGGGGAAATGGGCCAAGGCCAAAGTTTGCGAGGCTCTCAATAGCTCTTGTTGGGTGCCCCAAAGTGACGGCGCACCACTAAAGGTAATTCATCTTATGGGTGATATTGTTCTCTTTACTCAACATAAGAATCTTTACCCAATACAAGTCTTGTAAGGCTCACAGGCATGGCGTAAAGCAATTTGTACATAGAAATAATTGATCACAAAACCCTTTCAAGAATCTAAGCTTCCAAACAAAAACGTTCTGAAAAAGTATTACAGTCTTATACTTTTTAAAAAGAAATGTTAAGATTTTCAGTCTTATTGTAGATTTTTGTTCTGATCTACTGAACTCCTTAATGAGAAGATCTAAATGAAGCAGTAGTAATGCCAACATTCTGTAATTTAAGTTTCACCAACTCTTGTCATTCAGTGTCCAGCAAGTTCATCACAATTGCTAACTTAGTGTTCTCAGATGCTCTGACCATGCTAATCTCAAAGAGACTTATTTATTATGTGCATTGGCCTTTTTGTCAAACTCTGGTAAGTTGATAGGGTTTACATGAACTGGGTGTTTATGCTAATAGGTCTGAAGGCCCAGAGAAGCTCCTAATTTAATTCCCGAGTGGTGGAGACAAGTCTAGACATAAACCAGCCTTGGACTGCTGGAGTAGCTCAAGTAGAAGAGCCCACAGGATTTTATGTTGGAATACCAATAGGGTGGCGCTCCAGTTGGACAGGAGGTTCACTATCAATAGGGTCAGATTGCTCAGGGGGAGGAGTAGCTGGAATATTTGGATGAGCTGGCGCCTCACCGCCTAAAGAAGAGGTAAAGACCATAGGCAATTCCTGCGGTCCCCACGCCTCATCACCTTCAATATTTTCTTTCCACGGATAAATTTAGAGTCACTATTAATAATATTAGCAGTCTGGGCTTCCTATTGACTAATAAAATAATCACTCATGGTAGCAACACGGTGGCATTCCAACTGCAACAAAGTTTCCATATTATCAACTTTTTATTTTAGCGTCCAGAAATTTTACTTTCAAGTTGATATTCTCACTCATAATGGACCTGACCTTCTAGCCCTAGGTTTTCAAAATTCTAAAGTTATCAGGAGATAATAAAAATCTCTATAGGAGTGAACAGCTTTAGTCATATTTGCATCCAAACCTATAAAACAGCATATATGCGATATTGTTAATTTTAGCCAATTCTTTTACTTGATGATCATGGCCAAGAAAAATATCTGAAAATTGGCCAACTTGAGCGTTTAAAAGCTGCTTGTACCTGGCGAACATCATAAACTAGTTTTGTGGAGCCGCTGCAGCAACCTCCTTAACTTCACCAAATTGTACTACTTCCACTGGAAGGATGCCTTCCATGGAATTGACAATATTAATAATTAATTATATTAAACTATGGGGGAACTAGTGTGACACCCCCTGTAGAGAGCACCACAATTTTGAAAATTGGCGCTTAGGCATCAGATTTTAAAGACACAGGTTACTAAGCTCAAATTAATAATCCGCTGTTTGAGGACAGCGACCTTAATAAACAAATATAAAAAGAACATTATTCAGCAGGAGGTATTTTAATTATAGAAAATTGAACATAATATAGTATCAGTACTGCCAAAGGCTCAACGGATCGCTATGATATCCTTATTCAGCTAGGTTTACTCTAGAAACATAGGAAAAAGACTCCTAACACTTACCATCTAGTACAAAAAAAAGACTCCTAACACTTAAATTCAGTCCAGAATATGCCCCTCCAAATAGAATTCCTATCGATCCATTTTAGTATACTAAGCAGCACTTAAATGTGATATATTTGTGATTTAATAAACTAAATTAGGATTTTTGAGCGAATTACTAAGGCTTAGCGTTGTTCTTTATAATTGTGGTCAACCAATTGCATCTGAGTTTCAGCGGATGGCCATAATAAAAATAATTTCTTACTAAATACTTTATGCTTAAGTGGTGGAGAAAATAGATGGTAAAGATCATAAGTAGATTGAAGCAGATATCAATGTTGAGACCAGAAGCCCTATCAATTTATAGATCAAAGGAGTAGAGATTGCACTTGCAGGGTATGAAATTCAAAGCACCATATCCATTAAATAACCTGCGCTGATGCAAAAATACCAAAAGTAATTTAATAAATTTTGGTTATTCCCTTTAAAGTTAGGGCCAAGCGCTTGAGACTCCTTGCACCATTTAATCCCATTCCTAACGATTAGTTAATTTTAAAGGATAATCTATTAATATTGCATTAGTTGAAGTTTTGTCAAACCACTTGTAACAGGCATCCTGACTAATGAGGAAGATATAGAAGAAACAATAAGCTCTAGATTAAGGCGCTTGTACTGCTATGAATAGCAAAACATATAAGGCTTAGGATTCCTCATCTTGTTTGTAGAGCTTAATACACCTCACATCTATTGGTGAGCTCCCTCTTCCAACGCGTCAAGGAGGTCCACAATTTTTTGTGAATCAGTAGGCGCAGAAATTTTAGAACTTCCAGCTTTAAAACGCACCTGAAATTCATCCTGAGCATCAAGAACCTGTTTTACTATCTAAGGAGAAGGAACTGAGGTTATTCCCACTACTGCCGCGCCTACTGTAGGAGCAATAATGATTTATGGAACTAAATGGCATTGTTGCATCTCATCATAGCCTGTTTACTATCCTAGATGAGAGGACGAGGGACCTTTGGAAAAGATCAGGTCACAGAGGGAGTGTGGGTTCATTGTAACCAAGTAAAAAATTGCCTCGCCATTCCAAGGAGGATGAGGAAAGCGCTGAAGCTATGGGTGGTTCATTATATCATATATTTGTCTTATTAAAAGTATACTGGGTCCCAGTATGGATGTGTCAGAACAAAAGGAAATCATAGAATGACAGGGGCACAGCTGTTCTTAAGACTTGCCAGAGTGACATTCTAGAATATCTGTGAGAAAAAAATTAAACTTATATCAAAAGCCCATAGAAAACCAATTGGCTGCAATGGGGCGACCTCCAAGAATTGAGGAAGAATAAAGGGTGACAACTCCTTCTGGGCAAGTAGATATCGCCTTTGTGAATTTTCCCAAGGTACCCTAGTTTGACAACAGCCCGCGGTTAGTCATTAAACTCTCTTTGAGTATAGGCTTGTAATATTGATAAACAAACCTGCTAATTAAATCAAATCTATTATAATCTTAGTTGGGTAATCTTGGTAGTTACTCCATGGTTGATGAGTTGTATTGAACTGCTGTGCGGTGTTGGTAAAGGAGTTAGATTGCTGGATCAGATTCTTTTATATATAAAGTGGGATGTATGGCCCAAAAGATGGGTGTTCCGGATGATATGGAAGCTGGGTGTCCCATTAAGGTTAGTCTGACAACCGTTCTTCGCTCACTAATGTTGTGAGTGAATGGCATCTTGAGAAGCCCCTTATAGGCCAGATTGCGCTGAAAAAGTGTTAAATTGGTCGGGAAAATCTCGTGTTGGGCTGGCCTTTGTGTGCGGCAGTTTAAAAGTAGAGATTTGAAACATAGTTCTTTAATACATTATTTAGAGCGCGGAAAGCTGATAGATTGATGGACCAGAGTGCCCACACTATCTCCATCTTTAAATTTATTGCAAGGAAGGCTGACCAGGGGATGGACACTTCTGAATTTGACCCAAAAGAAACGAAACTTAGTAACGTGGAAGGCACCCCAGAGAAGTGATGCTATCTCTTGTTGCCAGCGGGAACGCCAATATGGGGAGGGGGAGGGGATGTGTGAAGGGGCCGTAGCCACTATTGAATACGTGTGGAGGAATTGGTCCGAGTTGATGAACCAAACTGGGAACCAGGAGGATACCAGCTGACAGCGACGCAGTGGGAGGTACCTAAACATCCACGCCTGGAAGTGGTCCACCAAATGGGACCGGAATCTGTGGACAGCTTCTGGGAGGGCGGGGGTGGAGCCTTCGATGGCATCCAAGAAAATTGTGTGGATAGTCCACATGTCGATTGCAACCACCAGAGCACGGAGGGAGGGTGGAAGGGGGGATACCATGGATATAGCAAACATATCTCTTGACAAACTGAAGGGATGTTTGATCCTGGCCAAGCAGACGTTGAACTTCGCGCCATATCACTTTAGAGGTAGGACACTTCTCTAGGAGATGAAACAGCGTTCCATACTGGCCACACACGACGCAAGATGAGTGTAAAGTCTTAAAGCGCTCAGCCATATGGTACACCCACCTCAGGCAGCACCACACATGGGAGCGGATTTGAGGCTGCAACAGAGGGTGGTGTGCGTATTACCAAGTAATCTTCTGGGTCTCGATGGAGTAAGGGATGTCCATCATGTCCAGGTAGTCCACCCTGGATAGGACATGGGGCCGTGCGGGGATCACGCCATCTTGAATGGATAGCCCCTGTACCTCTTGTGTGAACTGAGGAGAGGGGCGACCTCTCTGGGCTGTGTGTCT
>JAKSZP010000402.1:0-85928 GCA_022478985.1 Massospora cicadina | reverse complement strand
CCTGTCTAGGGGGGTGATGTGACGGTTGAGGTTTATCCTCAGCATCACATTGCCCTGATCTTTGGTAAGACAGGGCAGGCTGTGTCTGGATGTATGGAGGAGGAGGGGGAGTTGGTCCTGGCAGGGACGCCTAAGGGGCAGGAGCTTGGAGTAGGCCAAGGAGCCAGATGGCCTCCAAGTCGAGGAAAAACGAGAATCAGGTAAAATGGGGAGTTTCGAGATTCGATTTGGATTTGAATCAAGAATGGAATGGAACAGGTGCTTGGAAGTTTCGCGGTTCGTTTGGAATTCGAAATGGAACTGGTGCGGAACTGTTGAGAATTGGAACTGGCACAGAACCATTGAGTGAGGATTCCGCGATCCTGCTGTAAGGTTTACACCAAGCATTAGTCAGATTAGCACCATAAGCTTGTGTTATATTTTATATTAGCTTGTAGCATGTGTATATAGGGAAGGAACTGGGAGCTGGAGGCTTCTCAGTTCTGTTTTCTATCAACCTGGCCAATATTAAATAAAAGAACTTTAAAATTCATATATTTACAGTTTGAGTTTATTTAAAATATTGCCTAACTGCAGCCATGTTTGGCTTGAATCAACAAGAATTGGACTTTGAGAGTGAGCTTGGGAGAGCTATTGCCTCCCTTTATACCTTGTCTTGGAGTCAAGGCATGTTGCTGGGGTTAAGTATATTTGCAACTGTCTTCCAGGGGGTGCTTGTCCAATCTTGTAGCGCGCACAAGGAGAGTAGTATCAGGAGCCCTGTCAGCCCTATGGTCTGTAACATGGATCCTGTTGCCCAACTCATTCGTGGCTCATTGGAAGGAGCCAGTGCGTTACAATACACAACATGAACAGCAGAAAACCTTGATAATTCATCAGCATCATAATGTGTTGCTCCTGACCTTTAAACAATTTTAGAATTATAGGCTTGCATCTTCAAAGACCATCATGTCAATCTCCATTCTGGTATTTCAATATCATGCATCCAGAGTAGATATAAATGATTAGTTATGAACTTGAAATGCGCCACATGAATATAAACTTAAAGTTTTTACCATGTATAAATCACTGTGAGGCATCCACTCTATCATAGTGTTGTTTCTTTCAGATGGCGTTATTGATCAACTTATATAAGCCACTGGATGTTAATCCCCAGCACCATCAACTTGGCTTAAAATAACTCTTTATTGTTTCCAGTGAAGTATCAGACTGAATGAAAGCCCAATTAAAACTTTTGGATACTTAAAGAGGGACTGGACATCACGTATTTTCATATCACATTGACAAATCTTTGGCCTCTTCATTCAACATAAATCCTTCTTTCAGTTCCTTTATTAATGAAAGTGTAAGTTCAGCAATTCTTGTAAAGTTTTTGATGAATCACCAAAAATATTCAGCCATACAAAAAATAGCTATATACCCTGAATACTCCTTAAGATTGAGATATGTTCAATAATCAATATATTCTGCTGTTGTTGTTAAAATTCATTAAGTTTATTAAACCCCATTTAATAAATTCCTTTTCTGAAGAAATGAAATATTCTCAGATTGTTTTCAAATTGGCTGCCATTGGGCTTTTAACACTTCCTAAAAATGTTCAATATGTCTGGTAAATGTCTGACTATAAACGTTTATATCATTCAGATATACTAAAATGCAGGTAAATTCTAAGTCACTTTTGGATGTATCCATCGCCCTTTGAGATATAGCCTGCAAGTTGCACAGCCCTTGTGGCATTCTAGTTGGCTATTATAACCTTTGTGCTGAGATTAGTGCACATCTCTCCTGATTTTTTTTGAAAATCAATCTACTAATAAACCAGTATCAGATCCATGGGCAAAAGGAGTTTGGCTTTGCCTAAACAATCTAACGCGTCATTTATATTTGGCAATGAATATAAATCCCTTTAGGTATTTTGTTTAGTCATGAATAATCAGTCACCATTTTGACTAGACCCAAATTTTTCTCTTACTATTGAAATTGAACTAGCTTATGGATTTGAGGAAGGCACAAGGAGCCCATGTTTAATCACCTTATTGACTTTCTTGGTAACTACTGCCTCAGCAGATATGTATAAGGCCATTAGCTCCTGCTATTAATTTGGACGAGATCATGCACCCCTTTAGATCAAAAAATGGGTCAACCCCCAAGGTCCAGCCCCTCATACATACCTTTGACCTAGGGCAAATCCTGGATGAGAAATGGGTGGCTGCTGCTCCCCCTTCCTGCCATAAGCCTTTTCTCCATTTGAACTCAACCCAAACCCATCAAAGTTCTAAAAAATTGCAAGGTTTTATTTAAAGACAGAAACCAAATTTGTAAGACATTGGAAGAAAATAAATAGCTCTCCACCATGGTTCCCATTTCCTGTCCCCAACAGGGAGCTCAACCAGAAGTCAATATGAGAGGGGAAAACTTACCTAGCAAGCCAAATTCTAGCAAAAAATGAAAAGAAAGGGTTGAAAATGGGGATCAAACTGACACCCTATTCCAAAGTTGAAAAGCATATATTCATATTTAGAAGTTGGGGAAACTTTCCAAGAATAGCTTGGAACCATTAGCTGATACTATTGAGGGGAAATTAGGGATCAAAAATTGTTAATCAACGAATCCAAAATTAGAAATTGTCCCCCACTACCATTGTTCAGTTTAGAAGTTCTCCCCCATCCAACCATAAGACTCAGCACCTGCTAATGGTAGGGCGTTGGGTTATATTATTTACTTAGTTTGTGAAAGTTAAATAAAATCTTTATTAAATAATTTCTCATAGTCAGTTTAATTGACTAAAAAGACAAATGGGCAACAACTCCTTGGGTTAGAGCCTTTCCAACACCCCCTCCAACGCGCACACCCAGAGTTCCTTGAAGCCAGCGGCGCCTTGTGGACAGTGGCTACTCTTGTGGGTCTTGCATACCCGCAAAGGAAGCCAGGTCTTTTTTAAAACTCTGGGTTCCTAACACTTTGATCATTAACTTGTCTCGTTTTTATTAGCTGAGTTTCTCCAGTATCACCCTTATGGATCATGTTTTTTGCACATCCCAGGTCATGATCATCTTGAGCAAATATCACTTAATATCTCTCAAATGTTCAGAGCACATCTTATTGCTGCTCCTATGATAAATCAGCCAGCTATTCTCAATTTCCCAAAATGTTAATGCCTTCAGCAACATTTGTGGTAATCCCACCTTGTTATTGTTCCAAAATCATAGAATTTATTGATTTTTGCCATCAGGATTAAATGTAGAAACGCAATGACTTGATCTTTCTCTATCTTCATAAAGTTTTTCTCCCAGATTAGCCATTAGCACCCTTATTTCTCCATATCCCGGCATAATAATCCCCAGTGCTACCCATGGCCAATTCTCAATTTCCTACATGGTCTGATGACTTCTCCATATAATTGCTTTGGAAATTTCAAGTAAAACCTTATGTTAACGATTATTTGCATTCCCCATGGTATTATATTTGTCATTTTCATTATCAAGATATACCACAATTCTCCAGAATCTCCTTCATCATTACTTTCCATTTTTGTCCAACAAAATTATATTGGATGGGAATGATACCATCATTGTAAATTGAGTTTATAAAATTGCTCTTCTTTGTCAGTGGTGGTTCTCCTTCCCGCGGATATACCTAGGGCAGGGTTTGACCAAAATTGTCAGGGTATTCTCCTCGTAATCACATATCACCCCATACTTTTTCAGGAATTTCTTCCCAATAAGTATGTCATAATTATTATTATCCAACATTATGGTGGGAGTTGATACCACTAGTTATCCAAATTTGAGTGGCAGCACACTGTAAGTTCCAAGGGATATTGTAATATCTGGTCCAGCTGCTCAATATTCCTTACGGTTCTCTAGATCTTAGGAAATCTTCATTTGTTTCATCAATTTGGTTGAAACAATATTGATGGGCGCTCCACTGTCAATTATCACCACACTCTCACTTGGTTGACTATGATAATCACATAGGTACACTCAGAGTATTGTAATAAGGTATTTACTGAATGAATAGCGTCATTATATATGAATCATGAGTGTGAATTAATTGCACAGATAAATCAGGGAAAGATTTCTTGATTATGATTAGGGGGAAGATATGTTCGCTTCATCTAATCTCATCATGAGCAATTCTTCCATGCTTTTGGCAGATCTATTCTTGTCTGCTAGCTGACAAGAATACAGCCATGCCACTTCTTTCATGCTTTTAGGGTCAATCACCTTTGTTTTGGTTCAGGTAATGGCGTTCACATCCAAATTAACTTGATAGAGTGGGTCAGGTGTTTTGTCATCTATAAACAGATCAGAAATATCTATATATCGTCATTCAATATATCAGTGAGAGCAGGTTTGACCGTGGTACTAGATTGTTTCTTGTTTAGACTGTGGGACCTTTTCCCAACTCTTGACAACTCCATCTTTCGCCAAGACTAGAGTAACTTGCTCTTTGGGTTTCTTGCTCCAACATTGCGCAGAAAAATTTCCAGGTGTCCCACATTTTTTGGCATCAGATCTGAGTCTTGTCACTCATTCTTGTCCTTTGGGCTTGTTTCCCATCACGACTCAATTCAGTTTCTCTTTAATAGGCTTAGCAAATTTCACTGTATTTTGGTTTTTAACAGGAATGTCCTTGTTAGTTTTATCAGGGGCTTCAAAGATGGCTCCTGACATCTTTAGATGATTCATCATCTGTGATGTAGACATCTGGGTCACTATCCATGAAGCCAACATATGATGAAAATCTCAGTTGGGTCAAATTACCGCTTGAATCATGATTCATGCGTTAAAACCAAATAGCACCTTTGCACTGGTTAGTATCTGTGATTCCTTGTAGAATTGGTTAGTAAAAGATTCTAGAGTCTAATTTTTATATAATTTAAATGCCCTTATATTCCTGTTTGCAAATGGACATCCATGTAGGGCTTTTTGAACTCTATCATAATGACTTCCTTGGTTCATTATTAATCCAGTTGTCCCCATTCAGTTAGGGCAACACCAGATTCTGGAAACTGGTTTTCAGGCAGTTCATTATTATCACTGCCTTTTGGTGGTCATTAAATCTGAACATCATCATTTTGAGAAGTTAAAAAATGCAAGGGGCGTTGTCCCAGTGAAATGTGGACAATTTAGGGTACTCCAAAATTCATTTGTGGCTCCACTGGGAGGGGATTACTGCCCAACAACCAGATTAACCATTGAAGTTCCTTTGGGAGTTATTTCTGAATTTGGCAGTGAATGATCCAGGTATATTTCTGAGTTGTTGAATCTTCCTGATTGGAGTTTTGTGCGTATTGAAATTGGCTTAATATGCCTCCATATGAGCGCAATCACATTTGTGATTTTCCAGTTCCTCTATGTGCTTTAACAGCCACTGCTATATCTTTTTTAATCTGATATAAACATTCACTATCCACTTCTCTCTTAGCCTTCTGGAATAATACTTTTTAATTAATTCACCATGTTGAAATTTTTGCCTACTTCATATGGTTGATTCTTCTGTGGTAAGGTGGAGTTTTAAGCATCTCTTGTATGGTGACAATAGACCAATTGGTGACAATAAAAAGGATATTAACTCCTTAATAATAACACTTCATGGCCTTATTCTTCTGTCGTTACTTGGACAATGACTTGCTGCTCTGATCCTTCTGACTCCAAGTAAATTCTCAACTTAATACAATGTAAAAGTATTGAATATAAAAATTTTATAGATTAAACTATGAAGTTGTGGTAATATTTGATTGTACTTTATTAGTATCAACTTGGAGATAATTTATAGGGTTTAATGTAAACTACATCTTACCCATGACGCCTCATTTTAATGGTACTTAGCCAGAGGAACATGTAATAAGTTCATCTGAGGGTCTACAATTCTTTATGACTCTGGGGCATCTTACACGGTCTCAGGGTTGGTGTCAAACTCGTAAATATCAAGAAAGCATTTATGATGTGTCTTCAAATAGCTGAACCAATTCTCCTCTCAAGCAATCAGCAGCACATACCAAGGCAATTTGTACCACTAATTAGTAATTAATTTAATTGAAAACTCAATCAACATTAAAAGCTAATTTTGAAATAGACCAACAAAGCCCATGTGCTAAGTCATCAAGTTGACTATTATTAAGTCTGACTTAACCAACAAAGCCCCTGGGCCCATGTCATCATAGTCAAATATTATTAAGTGGAGTTTCTAGGCTGCGGATCTTAAGCTTCACATAAGCGTAGGATATTCCTGATCCATAATCACTGATATCTTTGATATGATCCATAATAAATTAAGCATACTAACATTATTATGTCCCAAGGGTGGTTAACCTGGCAGGTTAAATTGCTTCCACCCTAGTGCAGGTTTTGAGCTCAAAACCTGTACTGGCTAGAAAAATTCTCGGTGTGGTATATTTGCCCCAAGGTCAACCCACCTTGAATATTATAAAACGTTATTATGTCACTATCAAATTTTTAACAATTAGGTCCAGTTAACTACTCAACACACCCACCTTTTGCTTAAAGGAAATGACCTTCCACAGAGGACATTGTTGATTTTTCTTACTTGATAAACATCTTCCTTGGCTTTTGTCACCCGTTCCTCCAAAGAGTGAAAGTGGCCTGTGGTGCCAAGTTGAGTGCATTCTTTTTTGACAGTCTCTAGTTCCGTCCAAAGATTCCTTAGTTCATCCTTATAAGACATAGTTATATGGTCTTATAAAAAATGGCTTAAACTCAATTACCCCCTGTAGTGAGCACCAAATGTTAAAATTTAGGGGCTGTGTACTCTTTAAATATTGCAGCTCACTTCAGCCCCCTAGACTTCTGCACAGGTACTTTTTATGTGCATAGTATGAATTGTTGATAATTAGTTGATTTGGGTAGTAATAGTTTGAAGACTTACTTTAGTTGAATTTCTTACAGCCTGGGCAATTAATAGGTCCACTGCTAAAATTATGCTTGTCTTAATCTTAAATGTTTTTCTTTATATTTTTAGTACTAGATGGAATGCTTTTCTTTATATTGATTGGGACTTATTCCCTCTTATGATAGAACTTAACATAAGAATAAGTTCTTTTGTTCTTCTTCTCTCTCATCATGCAGAGTCTATGGAGACAACAATAAAATATAAAAAAGAGCTTTATCCTTCTAAACTCTAGTTTTATGAGTAAAATAATAGTCTAAATTATTATTGTATTTAATCTTTTCTTATCTCTATCTGCTTTAATAAGAAAAATAAGGGTAATTTATAAAGAAGTTTAGTGCTTACCACCTATGTTAGCATCACAATTGGAAATAGCAGCTGTCACTGATAATTGACCCTTTAGGATCACTCCAAATATTAATATTCCTAATCAGTTTTGTAATATTCTGCTTCTGACTATCAATGCAACCTCATCTGGGTTAAAACAAAGAATGTGTCCCAAAGCCTTTTCTCAGCCCCAGCGTGTCATCCTTATTAAGTTAACAACCTGCTTAGGTAATGAGACTTGTACCCATAAACAGCAAGTTGCATTCCCTAAAAGATTAAATAGCAAGTTGCTTATCATAAGTGGCATTTTTGCCTAGCAACTAATAAACCTCTCAGCTAATTGTCAACAAAACCTGATCAACTCCTAATCACTTGTTTATTGTTTGGGATCATCCCTGACAAAACATTAGTGATCCAGCAGATCAAAAACTGGCAAATTACTAACTATTCCCTAGGAATATTATTCTGAACATTAGTTATCATATATAATTGATATCTCCTACATCCACTAGTGGAATACATCCCCTAGTGGACAAGAAGATTTTATATAATTATTTAAGCTTGGTAAGTGAGCATTAAATCCCAACGGCTTTCAATTAGTCAGGACCTTATAAAGTCACTTATAATAAAGGAAATGAACTTTTATTGTTAAGGTTGCTAAGGGTACTGTAGTATATAAAGTAATTAACCAATATTTGCATCCCTTTAAACCCCTACACCAAGATCTAAAAGGGATATTGTCAGGATTTAACCCCAATATGAAATTTTGATCAATTTTTATATTAGGGTTTTAATTAATCCATAGAATTAAATCCCTTTACCGTTGAGGTGCAAATATGTTTTAAACTATTAATTATCTATACTTTGAAACCATCATTATATGCCATAGAGACCAGAAGGGTGTTGAGGTATAGATTGTCTTGGAAGTTTGGGCGTTTTCTCCAAAGTTTTGGTAATTAATTCCCACTAAATGTGGCTTACTTAAAGTATAAACTTGGTTACTTTTTTTATCTAAATATTCTTGTTTGTCACTATTACATAGCATAATTCAAGGATATCCATTAATTAAGGAGTTTCCCCCTTAATTTTAACTATTTTATTGTAAAAAATCCTTAGCCTGGGTCTTTGGAAAACTTTAACATCTTTTTGGATGGTTAAAATACAACCCCACCATCCTGGCAGGATGGGATAAACAGATTATACTGATAATGGCCTTAGGACGAAATTATTATAGAATTGTGATCAGTCTAGGTATAGAGGGCAGCCTATAAAAATAATTGAGTGTTTCTAAGAACTTTGGAACATTAAGCTAAAGGATGCAACAATATTTTAAGGAATATGAGCTAGATATGCTGATATTTTAATTTAGGGCCATCATATTTTCTAAAAATGTTCAAAGGACCTGCTTTAAATTGAATTAAGGGTTGTTAGGCTTTACTAAGGCCACAATAGGTAAAGGGCTTATATAAGCTTTAAGTATTATATTAAAGCTGTAGTTTATGAAAATTTTGAGTTAGTTTTCAGAGATATCTCAGTTAGAAAAAGTGGCAGAAAATGAGGGAAAGGGTAGTAATAACTAGGGATGGAATGCTACCCAACTTTTATCACTATGCAATTCAAGTCTACTCTCATGGAGGGGATTGCATAGAGGATATATTAGGGGAAATGACTTAGGGTTTCAGGCAAATTGGAAAGAACAAAAAAGTTACAACTGTAAAAATTTATTTTAGCACATTGCAGGACATTGGTTTTATTATTAAGAACAAAATCTAAATTGACTTTATAATTTCTTATAAAACCTACACCCTCTCTGAATACATTTTCTGTTACACTGCTCCACTCTAAATGAGAATAAAAATTCAAGAATTCTCAAGATTGGCCAAAAGCTCTGAAACAGAAAAAAATGAGAAATATCAGAATCCATCTGCAATGGGATGGCTGCTCAGAATATAATTTAAAAGTATAATAGATTGCTAAGCAACCTTGGATCACTGTGATAAACTATCAATTAACAAAATAAACAAATAAGCAATTATATGCCTCTTTATAATCTGCACACAGTCTGCAATATGGTAAACCTTTGTGTCACAGATATCTGATTGCTATAATGAGTGTATTAAGGAAAAAAATTGTATACCTTGCACTAGATATGATTTCAGCTCATAGAAATGGTGAAATGGTTGCTCTTTTTATATAGATAATTATAAGGTTAGGGAATGCAACTTTTTACTTACATATCTATGATATAATTTATATTATTCAACTGGCCTCCCAAAGTTTATACACTGTCACGTTTTGGGTTAAAAGGGACTTCAAAGTTTATACACTGTCACATTATGGGTTAAAAGGAACTTTATAGTATTTTTAGATTACAATAAAGTTGATTTTTTTACTTTAGCCATAATATAAATTATATTGGACAATATTCATAAACCGTCATTTTTTTAATCACATAAGTTTGTGGTGTTTACAGTACAAAAGTAATGCCAATAGATTTTACATCTATAACAGCCCACAAAGCAACTTACACTGGTGCTCAATAGCTTAGAGTTGCAAGCAAACGCTTTTTCTAAACTTTTATTAATCACAATTATTAATCTTTTTAGCTTCTTATTACCCACTTTCCCCAAGCGTGTTGTCTCAGGTTGTGCACAGTTGAATACAGATCAGAAATTAGGCTTTTGTAAACTAAAGCTGAGTTTTCTTTGATCTTGATATAAAAAATATTCTGGCCTGGTAAGGTATAGTTTCTTCTTATGATCAGCTAAAATTTATCTGGCATCTTAAAACTGCAAGGATAGTATAAGCTGTACTTGAGCTTTATCATAGGTTAATCAAAAAAAATTTGAAGTAGTCAAGAAGCTATGTCATCATCTATAACCCTGTTACTTTTTGACCAAAATGCTTATACTTGTAATATGTATGCTCACAAACCAAGGCATTATTTATGATAATTATAATTGATTATCTATTCAATTACAAATTTTGAACTGCCTTTATTGTCAATTATAGCTCCTAATGCAGTGCCTATAAGATATCATAGATTTAATATTTAATGTGAGCACTTAATATTCTCAAGGTAAGCAAAGTAGATGAGAATATTTTGCCTCAACTTAGACCAGTTCATCTGAATAATATCAAAAAATTAATCAGATGTATTCCTCCTATCATTTCTAAAATTAGAGGTGAGATTTTTTGGTCCCAGTGAAATAATTGATTGCCTAGTTATGATGATAATTAATAATAAATAGAATAATTTGTGCTCCCCATTAAGTTAGGTTAAGCTATTCTGATGATTCCACTGAGGCTGGATTTGTTGGGGTAACCTCTAAAAGCAAATTAGTTTATTTCAGTCATCAGTGATTTAGGCTGAGGTTAATTGACAATTACATTAATTAATAGTCAGCAATTTGACACTAATAACTGAAGCTGAGGATATTGGAATATTATTATAGAGTAAGTATAGCAGAATTAGAGTTTGATGTTGAGGTTATCAGGTTCACTGATGACTGATTCCAAGGATGATACAATCAAATATCTGGTTTAATATTGGTTGGTAACTTATGCCAAGAATAATCAGGTTACCAGCTTTAAACTAAAGAGTTCCAAGTTAGCAGCAATATCTAATTTTGCTAAAATAGGTTCTAGAATCACTGGCAACTGAATGCTGAGGATATTTGGGTTTTTATAAAAATTTAAATCTGAAAAACTGGTAACTGATGCTGCTGATATTTCAAATTAATAGTCAACATACAGGAAGGATAGATTAGGAGGGAATAAGTACCATCAGGAAGCTGATAATTGGAGATAGTTCCAGCAATAAATATCAATGGGTTATGATGGGTGAGAAGCCTATTATAAAAAGGTATAGTTCTCTCCTAATAAACATCTCTCTTGTACCTATCTTTTTATTATTGAAGTAGTGAAAGTAACTTGATAATAGAATATAGGACAGGAGATCTCCAAGGCAGGTGCAGGGTGATGCATCTAGAGTGGCTGATGCTGCTAACTCCTATACCTCACCCACAAGAAACTCCCAATGGGAACCTGGCCACCAACAACAATGGGCTTATGGCCATCACCCATGAGGGTGGTGTAACATAGGAGCCATGGCCCCTAGTATGGGGGATAGACTTACCAGTGCACACCCAAGAGGGGCTAGCAATTGGTCATGAGGGAGAAGGAGCAAGGGGTCAGGCCACCCAGGAAGGAGGCTGAGGACCACTGGTGCACTCCTAAAAGAAACTAGTTTGAAAATTTAAGTTTAGCAAGGTAGAGTAGGAACCTATTGCTTTGGTTTGATTGGACCTGTAGTGTTATACTTCTGGGTGTACTCAAAGTCTGGGGCGAGTTTGACATTCTTGATGAGTCAACATGAGACAACGTAGATTGGCGACCCCATATTGAAGATAGCCCTTACTATGACCTTCTGAATCACCAACTCTACTTTGGTTATTGTTCATCCAGGTTTTGTTAGTAGGGCTAAAACCTATTTAAGTTGGAACGTTTCATTAAGTTTTTTTGCATTATCTAGATATTTTTGATTTTCATTTGATAAGTATACTCATGATGGATCGGATCAGTAGAGCAGGGTACTGGTCAGCATACTGACTGTATTAATTACTTTAGGACACCATTTAACTTGACTGAGGTAGGTGTCCTCTGGGACTTGAGCGTCAACAATATTCTTGGCACTCAAGAAATCTGGAATGGCGATTTCAGTGGTGTTTATAAAATTTAATAACATGTGTCTTTGTAACTCCCTTCAGGGTCATCAATGGAATAGTGCATAATGCACGTGAGGTGAGCAATTGGCAATTTTTTCGTTTCAGGTACTTTAGGATAAGTCAACTCTAGATGTACTTAACCCAAAGCTAACTGCCCTTTTTCCTGATCTTCAAAAACAGGGATCTTTTTTGAAGTAATTTTCTTAATTGTGGTTATTCTTTTTAAAATAATTGCACTTGAGTTTCTTCGCCTTCTTGGTTTTGTTTCCTCTATAGTAACACTCTGGGTTTTGTGGAAGATTTTCAGGTGGTTTCTGGCTTGTTTGTTATTAACCACATTAAGCAGGTTTTAATTTTTTTGTCTAGGTCAGCGTTGAAGCTTAGTTTGAGAGATTTAACATGCATGGCTAAGTTGGTATTGCTATGTAAACCAGAAACAATGGTAGCTATGGCAACATCCAATGTGGATATTTTTGAGGTCATCAGTCTTTGAGCCTCAATATTCAAGCAATATATAGATTTGGCTAGGGTTTCAGTTCATCGTAGTGCAATCAACATGTGGCTTGTTCTTCAATCTCAACCTTTTTTTAAAAATTCCTTGGTAAGCGCTTCTTTCACTTCTCCCCAGGTATCAGGTTGTCCATATGAGGTACCATAACCTTTTACGCCATGCGACTTAACAAGACAAGATATGCTAACCTTTTGATGGCCAGTTTCACATTCCATTTTGGCCTCATAAACATAGATGAAGGATGCAATAATTCCTTAACCAGGGGTTAACTTGTCTTTGATAGTAGGTTTGAAGGTAATGTTTTCCAATCCTGTGACAACATGTAATTCAGAAACTTTTGATTTAGTGATTTTGGTATGTGTGTCACTCTGATCAACTTGTCACGTGATTTAGCAAATTTGATCCAGTTGTGGGTTAAGATGCTGCTCTATTTCTTCAAGGGTAATCCTTGGTGTGACATCCAGCGTATAATGTGTCTTTTATGAAAAATTTTATCATTCTCAGGTTTTTACCACATAAGTCATGAGCTTTGATTTGTTGTAGAAAAGTGGATTAAAAAGCTTGTTGTATTTTGTTCTCCTCTTTTTAGCACAAGGTGGTCCCAACCTAAAGGGGGAATACACCGATCTTTATTTAATCACGCCTGAGCTCCTAAGAGATTGAGGCAAAGACAGGGTAAGCGGAGGTGTCAATAAAGGGTGGGGAAAGCTTTGCCAGAGCCAGGTGTCCACTTGAACTGACCTATTGGCCCAGGGCGACATGTTAAATACTCTCAGAGGCATCTCAAAATGAGCCTGAAAGTGAGTGATCATATGGGGCAGCGTCCACAGAGTGGAGTCAAAAGTGGCGCGAAGATATGAATTATGAATAGTCCATATCACTTCACCAAATGCCAGGACCCTTAATGATTGGGAGCAATTGGGGAGTGAGAGTTTGAACATGAAGTCCTGAACTGGGTGCGCTACCCAGGGTTCTGCTCGCAGGAGTTCGCGGACCTTGCTCCAGAAAGGGGCTATGAGGGGCAAGTAAAGAAACGGTGGAGGTGTGTGTCTGTAAGCTCTGCACATCGTGGGCAACCCTTGTGCTGAAAGTGGGACCAGTTCGATCCCCTGTCCTATATGAGCAGTGTAGAACACTCCACAGTGTATTTGACACTTTTGCTGAGAGAACAGGATGGGTGACTTCCTTACAGAGCTCCTTGAGATCACATTCCACAGCAGAGGGTAAAAGTTCCAGGAGATGAGGCTGCATAGGGGGTCTGTCCAAAGGGTGGAGATGGGAGATAACAATCATCCCATTGTGGACCAGGGCGTGATGCTGAGGGCTGATCCCAGGGCCACTCCTTTTATAAGGGAAGGCGTGGTACACCCGTACTCCTGCCCTCTTAAGTGCAAGGAGAGCCTGATTCCAGTAAAAACTTGATGAAGGTTTGAGGCGGTGGCCTAGATGGTTCGTTAGCCACTCTCCCACAGCTGTAGGTGAGGTTCGTGGAAGCCCTATAGAGGCTGCTAAACCCTGGCATAAGGCTGGAGCCCATTGCGGCATTGGAGCCATATCTCAGCAAATGATGGGCTAAAGGAACCCCGTTAGGATTGAAGTGGTATGAGACCTAGTGTCCAAAGACCAAGCCCCCTCGCTGCAGGGTTGGGATATTGTGGTCAGAGCTGTGGGTGGGTGGTTGGATCTCCATATCCAACAGCGAAGTATCACATTCAACCTCGTGTAGAAACTGTCTGTAAAGGGACAGACATGAGCGAGAAACCATAGCTTTGATAGAAGAAAAACATTTGCCATCAGGGCGCGTCCCTGGGGGTGTGATACGCCGGCAGCTCCAGATAGCTACATGAGAGTTTATTACATTAAGCAAGCGTCCTCATTATCCTTGATTGCAACCCCTTGTGGTGTGGTGAGGACACCTAGATGCCGAAAGGTGTCCTGTGTAGGTTCCAAACCAAAAGGCGGAGAAAAGATAGGGTACCAACTTGCACTATAACGGTTTTAGAAGTATTAACTTTTGCATTGATCGCCTTGGAGTAGTAATCCAGGGCCTCCATGGCCAGGCCTAGGTCCTTCTTACATCCAACTGCCACTGCTGTCATCAGCAAAGGCTATGGTGCGGGTGGGAGGTTTCCCAGGAACCTGAATACCCACCAGTCGTTCCTGGAGTAGGGCCAGAAGAGGATCCAAAGCTATGTTGAACAAGATTGGGCTCAGTGGATCCCTTGCCGGAGACCCTGTCCAACCATAACCGCTGCTGTAAAGCCTGTTGGGGACAGTACCGTAGTGTGAAGCTGGGCGTAAAGAGCTGATATCCATGTCCTAGCTTGAGGTGGGATTTGGAGGCAGGTTAGGGAGGCGTCCAGATACTTCCAATTTACTCGATCATATGCTTTTTCCATATTCAGAAGCGCCACAAAAAACCATGTGTTTAAGATGAGTTAGATGACAAGGTTTCCAAAAGCTCATTTTAATTGTTCAAAGCAACCTCCCTGGGATAAAGCCATGTTGAGCTGGGTTGAGGCGTGGTGCTGCCCATTTAGTCATGAGGTTTTCTAGAAGCTTAGTAAACAGTTTGTGGTCCGTGTTCAATAGTGATATTGGTCGCCAGTTTTGTAAGGTCCTCTCGGCTTGCTTTCTTATGGTTAAGGGTCATAATTGATCCTCCCAAGTCAGGAAGTACTCCCCCTTCTGCCAAGAGGGTCAAGAAGAGGGGCTGGAGGGCCTTTATAACTGTGATGGGATCCACTAGATACACCTTAAACGGGATACCATCTGGACCTGGGGCCTTCAGATGTGGGCTGTGGTGTGGAATGTCCATTACTTCTTGCTGTGTAATTGGTGCAAGAAGTTCTTCATCCGCCGAGAAATTAACCATTGGTTCCGGAGCCCTTCAATAAATTCATGAATATCTGCTGGGCTTACCCAGGAAGCCTTTAAGAGGGCTGAATAGTAACAGTGGATCTCGTTGGTGATCTCCTCCTTATTTGTGGTGACAGTGGTCCCCACCCTCAGGGTTGCAATCTTCTGATCCTTTGAGCGGGATTTCTGCTTCAGGTAAAAGAAATGTGTGGGCCGTTCCCACTGGGTGTAGTAATGTGACGAGGTGAAGTTTGCTGCACGCTCTTCTCGCTCAGTAAGTTCCTGCTGGTTTATCTCGTGGGCCAATTCTCAAGCCTCCAACCATTTAGAGGAAAGCACTGGGCGGCAATTCCTTTTCAAGGTGTCTTATTCTAGCTTCAGCACGTCTTACTTTAGCCTGGGCCGCTGTCATTCGAGCCTTAGCACAATTGTAGGCTACCTTTAGGATCCTTGCTTTTGTATCAGCCCATTTTTCTTGTAAAGTTCGCAAATGAGGTGAGGCCAGGTGCTCTGGCTCACAAATGGCTGCATTTACCTTCTCTCTTGAAAACTGGTTATTCAAGATCCCTGGAGCAATTATTGGCCAAAATCTTCTTTATGGTCCGAAGATTGTTGTTAGGATCACCATGAGAGATCTGGGATCACTTATAGTGTTATATTGGGTTATGGGAGAGGACACTCGACCAACCAGTAATGGGCCCACTAGGGCCATATCAATCCGTGAAGCTGATGTGAATCTCCTACCTACACCTTGGATTTGAGACATACAGCCAAGTCCAGATGCTGAGGGGGGAGGGCATCCATAAAACCACTTGACCTGAGGAAATTTTGAAGCTGAGTTGTACCTCGTCTGTCTTGTGTGGCAGGAGGAAAGGTGTCACGCGCCCAACTTAATATAGTGTTGAAATCCCCCATCAGCACTGTATTGCCTGGGAGTTGTAGTAGAGAAAGTTCTAAAAGAAGGTATTGCTCTCGACCTGCATTTGGCAGGTATATGCTTGCAACAAAGAAGGAGAACTCAGGGGTTGATAATTTAGCCAATATAAGGCGATCAATAAGGTGTTTTGGAAATTGGTGGGTTTTCACATGGGGGTTGAGGATAATAAGGGCCAAATAGTGTGTCCAACAGGAGTTACCTCCAAATTGGTCATTCCATGCTACAAAATCAGAGGGGGGGACATGGGGCTCCTGGAAAGCTGCAATATCTATGTGAGTCGACCTGAAGTTGCGGAGGAGGCGGGCTCTCCACTTTTTAATCCTGCAGCCCATTAGATTTAATGGACTGCAGGGTCAGGGTGCCCCTTTGGGGCCTCATAGCTGTACTCTCCATATCCCGGGGGTTACCGGAGCTTCCACCTGCATCCATAAGGCTGCTCATTTTTAGTCCATGAGCTTGACCCTTTGCAGCAATATGTGCTGATCAATAAGGAGGAGTATTCTTGAGTTGATGGGGCTGAGGAGCCTGTAAGCCAGCCCAAGATACTTCCCCACTGCTTTGCACAGGAGTATCTTGAGGGTGCTCCATAGACTCCTCCATTTGTGCATCATCTGATGTATCAGAGTCCAGAGTCACCTCCTTCAGTACTTAGAATGGCGTCTGAGTTGCAATACCCGTAGATGGTGGGGGCGTCAATGACTTGGTGCCTCCATCCTGACTTGGGGTACTCCATACCTGTTCCACCCTTGGGGTATTCTGTATTACTGAATTTGTTTTAGATGCTACCCCTGGGCTGGCTTCCTGTGTGTTAGCTTGATGAGAAGCAGATTTGCGCTTATTTTGGGCTGGCAAAGGGTCTGGAAATTTAGAAGGGGTTCCCATAGAGAGGGTTTTTCGCATTAAGGAAATAAAGTTGTGCTACTGGCTGTGCCTTCTCAACTGCTATACGAAGGGCAGAGGGGGTGAGATCCTGTATGGGCACCCAGTGGGTTGGTTGTGGGATTGCCGCTGCTGCTGTATGGGAGCATTTCTTACCTGTTGCAGGGACTTGGCTACTAGATAAGAGAGCTTTTGTTTACGAGCAGTACAACTAAAATATAGGTGTCCCAAAGCATTACACCATGAGCAACGTGGTTGTGCCTGGTCTGGATCAACAAAGAAGATTTCAGAACTGGATCCAGTGACTGCAACATGTGGGATAGCCTCCATGTTGTGGGCCACCATTGGGTTGGGGATAAATAATGTCCTAGCAATATGAGCCCTCTGGGTTGGGGCATTATAGGCTGGTGCGCACAGGTCTACTGATAGAACTGACCCGAATTCCATCAATCCTCTATGAAGCGCGAGCTTAAGAGATTCTGGGTCCACTGTAGTTGGAAGCTTAAATTTATTATTTGTATGAGGATGGCCAACCAGGGGACAGACACATCTGATATGTAGGAGAAAAGAAGAGGCGGAGAAAACAGAAGCGGGAAAAGAGAGCAAAGCAATTAAAGATAACTCAGAATATGACATGGCACACTTTGGTGTGGCTGGGGCCACAGGTGGTGGGTGACTAGACCTTGGGTGGTATGGCGACCCTGGCTAGTAGGGTGTACCGCCTATGGAGACTGTGAGGTTTTCAGTGTCATATCGGAGGAACCAGATTGGAATCCATGTTCCCATCCGTTTCTTCCATTTGTGTTGGAGTGAGCCGAACAGCCAGGCTTGGAAGTGGTCAGCCAAATGGTTGTGGAACCTGACGATGGTTTGGTTAAGGTTGTGGAAGACCCCATTGAATGCGTCGAGGGTAATTGTGTGAATAGACCATATTGCAATGCACACAATTAGGGCCCTCAGTGTCTGGGGGATAGGTGAGGTCATGTTGAGTGCCATGATATCACGGGACAGTCGGAATTTGGTTGTGGGTGGTTGTTGAAACAAGTGCATCACGTTGGCCCAGATATGCGCAGATGGCGGGCATTCTTCTAGGCGGTGTGCTAGTGTGTTGGGTCCGCCACAGATGGCGCATGTCTTGAACATTGAGAACGTATGGTCAGCTGTTCTGTATGTGCGGCGCATGTATCGCCACATTGTAGAGCACACTTGTGGGGATAGGAGGGGACAGGTGACGATGTTCCACACCTGTTTTTGGGTTTGTAGATCATATGGGATGTCTTGGTGGTCCAGGTAGTCGATCCTGGACAGAGGGAAGGATGGTAATGGGTTGGGCGCATTAGATACTGTTTGTCCTCTGTGGAGTTGCACATATCCAGTTTGAGGGTGGGTGTCTTCAGATTGCTGTGCATATGTGAAACTCCAATTTCCTTGTCTTAGGTTGTATAGGATACGTTTGAAATATCGATTGGTGTTATGTGGTCCAGTGGCATTTGGGTGTGTTACAAGGTACTTCATCAGGGTCTTCGGGTTGGAAGGGGACCTCAGATGTAGTGCCCTTGCAAAATTTGTTTGGGCTGCCTTAGCCCAGTGGAAGGATGGTGGGTTGGGTGACGTCGTGGAGGCTATCCATGAGCCTAGTATTTGCGTTGCTCTTTCCATGAAGTTGAGCAGCCCCATCCCTCCTTTCTTCCGTGGGCCGTACATGGTCTCCAGCCTGATAGGTGCACGGTATCCCGACCATAGCCAGTTCTGCAGGAGCTTGTAGACTGCGTCGGTGAAGTTGGCGGAGAAAGGGATCGCATGGGCAGCAAACCATAGCTTTGATAGGATCAGGGAGTTGGCTAATACAACTCTTCCAGTTAGGCTGGCTTTATTCCTTCGCATACATGTCATTCTTTTTGTGATGTTGTCCAATATGTTGGTTTCTATGGTGTCAAGAGCATATCCACCAGCTTCTAGCCATATGCCCAGATGACGGACTGGGTCAGTGGCGGGGTGGGGTGCAAAGGGTAAGCACAGTGGTTTTATTGGCTTGGGTCTTTGTTGTGTGGTTAGGTGTGTGGTTGGTTGGTTTCTGTGGTGGTGTGGGGGTGGGGCCCAGTTTGAGCTGAATTTGCCCATTACAATTACCTCTGTTTTCTGTTTGTTCAGCATGGCATTACTCACTGATTCATATTGGTGAATGATGCGCTCAATCGTCCTGGCATCCCTATTGCCTGAGACTCCAACGACGCAGTCATCAGCGAAAGCGAGCATTTTGGTTGGTGGTTGTCCCTCCAACCTGATTCCGGTGAGCTTTGAGTTTGCAATGCGGAGAAGGGGGTCAAGGGTGAAGTTGTATAATAGGGGGCTAAGTGGGTCACCTTGTTTGAGGCCTCTTTGGGGGTGATGGTGTCGTTAGGAAGCCTGGGCCTCTGATTGCAAACTTGGCTGAGCGCGTTAGGAGGAGCGCCCAGTTTATAAAGCGGGGTGTTAGGTTGAAGGCCTTCAGACATTGTTCTAGGTATCCCCAGTGTACTCGGTCATATGCTTTCTTTTGGTCCAGGAAAGCAAGGGCGCCTGTGGGGTTAGCTTGGCAGATATTGGCAATTGTATGGATGTTATCCCAAATTGAGCGGTTTGGGATGAATCCAAATTGATGGTGTGAGAGGGTTGTCTGGGCGATGTAACCCAAACGTTTGGCTAAAATTTTTGTTAGTATTTTTGTATCAGTATTGGTGAGAGCAATTGGGCGCCAGTTGTTCAGATCTGCTTGGTCTCCTTTTTTGAAAAGTGTGACCACGTATGCATCTTGGCCGCCAGGTAGAAGGGATGTGTCTTCTAGGCACTTGTTCATAGTTGCTAGTAGTATTGGTGCGATATGTTTGAAGTATTTTTTGAAAAATTCATATGGGAGGCCATCAGGCCCAGGGCACTTGTTGCGTGGGGTTGATCTTATTACCTCCCATAGTTCTTCTTTTGTTATGGGTGCTGCCAGGTCTGGTTGGCCAGCTATGGTATTGATATTGGCAGATGATAAAAAATTTCAATTTTGTTGGGTGATGCGAAATCCGCCGTGTACAGGTCAGTGTAAAATCGGTGTAATTCAGCTGATATTTCCGATGTTGTGGATGCCATTGTGTCATCCATTCGGCGGACCTGTGTGCAGGTCGCCGACTTTGAAATCGGTTTAAATCAGCGGAAAAATTGGGCTGTGTGAGTTTCTCTGGATAAAATGTATTTTGATTTATAGCATATTTTGGTGTAATGCTGGTGTTTTCTAAATAGGGAGTTTACCTGTGTTGATAGTTGAAACCACAGGCGGCCCCATTGGGGGTGTATCCCTCACTAGGTGTATTATTTTCTAGGTGTTGAAGCTGTCTGATAGCCTTGTTGATTGTCGCGGACATCACAGCTGTTTTTCTGGAATTTAGGTGGCAAGCTTTCTTAGTTGCACGAGCCTTGAAAGTTTCCCATTCAGCGATACAATTTCCATCAGGTGATTGTCTTTCTTGCCATGTTGTTAGCACCATCTCAATCCAGAGTTTAAGTTCCAGAAGGTGGATGGTGCTCAGGGTGAACTCTGTGCCAGGTGGGCGGTTTTTTGTATTTTTCTGAGGATGATAGCATTATTGAGACCATCCGATGGTCAGAGAAAGGGATAATTGTTGTTGTAAAGTTTGATACTCGTGCTGGAAGTCTATAGGGGCGAGCATCAGGTCAATCTGGGTCATTGAGACCAGCTGGTTATTGTTGTGGTGGGGTCTTGTCATGTTGGCCAGGGTGGGGGCTTGTTTGGGGATGGTGTCACATATGCCCAGTGTTGCCTTTAGTATGCATAGTTCCGTGTGGCCATGGGGTATAGCCCTAGACTTGGGCCAGCGGTCAGTATTAGTGTTTAGCCAGCAGTTGAAATCCCCCACAAAAAATGTTGCCTCAGGGAATGGGATTGATAGGATATCAGACAGGAATTTTTGGCGGTCATTCAGGATTATTTGGGGCATATACACACGCCACGGCGAAATTTTCTCCATTCCATTTGAGGTCCGCTAGGAGTAGCCATCCCTCCAGGTGAGATGCTGTGTTTTGGATTTTTACTGGAGGGTTACAGTTTGTTTGAATTACCATCCCACAATGGTATGTCCAAAAGGATTTGGCCAGAAGGAGCATGGTTGACCATGACTCCTCCTCCCCCAGTGGACAGTGGGGTTCTTGGATGGCCAAGATATCCACGGGGATATTGTGCAGGAAAGCCATTTTTTTGGCCTGGGACGTGGGGGCCTTGGCTCCTGCGATGTTGAGCGTCCCTATGTTGATTGTGGTAGTCCCCACATCAGGAACGCTGGGGTGACCCACTGAGGTCACCCAGTTCCTTCTCACGAGTCATACTGCGAGTGTGAGGTCAATTAGCCATATTGTTATCATTGTGTTGATCGGCAATCTTGGAGCTGGCATTATTCAGTTTTTTCTGGCTTGGATTACTCCATATGTTTTGGGTTTGGCGTGTGTTGGCTTTTGCCCCATCAGAAGAATTTTTTTGCCACTTACCTGTGAGTTTGATGGGTGGGAGTTGTGGGTCAGGGTGGTTGGTTCCTGTGCATAGGTGTTCTCACATTGTGATTGGCTGAAGTTGTCTTCCATGTCATCGTTGAACATATATGATTGGTTGGGAGGATTTTCAGTGGTGCAATGTGGATCTACACCCGCTTGGTTGAGTGTGTTTGATTGGTTGTGTCCAACAGTTTCTTCATTTTGGTTGTTTTGGGTTTTATGTGTTTGGTCTGATTGGTTGTTCCGCTGTGCTGCCATGGCATCCGCTTGAATCTGTTCTGGGGAAATCGTGGTGCAAGCTTGGGTCTCAGCGGAACTCGCAGCCTGCTTGCGGGCAGTCTGTGCATGACGTCAGTCCTTGCATGAGATGGGCTCAACCAAGGCGATATTGGCTCTTTCACCCCAATAGAAGGCGAAAGTAGAGTCTTTAATTTTCCCAAAAGTTGGGCTTGTTTCATCCATATTGTCTTCGCAGAATTCTGGTGCTTCAATCCCACATTTGATGGGGCAGGCATGGTCCTTGTGGCCTATTGCTGAGCAGAATTCGCAAATGGGTGGGGTGTGCTCTGGTGTGATATGGAAGGGGCGGGATACGCTGCCATTGGGGAGGTTGATGGTCACTGTGTGGGGAATTAGGGTGATGTCCTCAGCCACATCTTGGTCAGGTTCAATAATAGCAATTGCCTTTCCTGTGCACAGGTGGGGCAGGAGGGGAAATTTTTTGAATTCAAATTGTTTGATTACTCCGTAGCCTTTGAGGCCCCCACAGAGTTCATCCATGAGGACATCACGGTGCACGGTGCTCAGAAGTCAGTCAAATATGATGAAGAGGTCATTTGCCTCATTCCATCATGTGCGCACCGTGCGGATAATTCTGTCTTCATTGTTGGTTTTTATAAAAAATTTAATTTTTGCTGCTTCTGCCACTTCTTCCGCGGACATGAACCTGACGTCCACCCATCCTCTGTGTAAATTTTTGTAATTTACCAAGATGGTGTTTGGGAAAGTTGCGGAGAAGGCCTCCCCCATTTTTTCCCATGACTCGAGGGAAGTATCACTGACCATGATTCTGAGGCCATGTTCAAGGGAGGATAAGGGTTGAGAGTGTTCAATTTTGGTATATGCGCCCATTTTTTGCAGGAATTGCAAAACTCCAGGTGTGGCGTTGTGCTCACCCTTTTTGGTGGGTGGGTGTGTCAATGTTCCACCGGGGCGTTTTCCCCCAGTGGGTTGGAAGGGCTTTGGGCCTTTTGCGCTGGCCACTTTTGCCCAACTGGTGTTGTTGCGGATAAATTTGCTCATATTCCAGGTTGATTGTCAATCTCAGAGAAATTGCATAGAATCGTGTTATTATTAAAAGTGATAATAACGGGAAAGAAAAGCTTAATTCTGGTTCATCATCAAACCAATTTATTACTCCCGCCTTCATCCGACCATCAGCAGATACTGGTAGGGATTTTTCAGCTGGTTGATTGGCTATTTGGCTAGTCCAATTTGATTTTGATCTATTGTGGGGAAGGCTGACCATGGGATTGACACTTCCGAATATGACTCAGACGAGACAAAACTTAGTACCAGGGGAGGCACCCCAGAGAAGCAATGCTATCTCTTGTTGCCAGCGGGAACGCCACTTATGGGAAGGGGGAGGGAACGTGTGTAGGGGACGTAGCCACTATTGAGCACGTGTGGAGGAAGGGATCTGATTTGATGAACCAGACTGGGAACCAGGAGGAGACCAGCTGTCGGTGACGCGGTGGAAGATATCCAAACATCCACGCTTGAAAGTGATCCACCAAATGAGACCGGAATCTGTGGACAGCTTCAGGGAGGGTGGGGATGGATCCAGCGATGGCATCCAAGACAATCGTGTGGATAGTCCACATGGCGATTGCAACCACCAGAGCACGAAGGGAGGGTGGGAGGGGGAGGCCATTGATGAAGCAAACATATCTCTTGACAGACTGAAGGGATGTGTTTGATCCTGGCCTAGCAGATGTTGGACTTCGCGCCATATTACTTTAGAGGTGGGGCACTTCTCCAGGCGGTGAAACAGCGTTCCATACTGGCCACACACGACACAGTATGAGTGTAAAGCATTAGAGCGCTCAGCTGTACGATACACCTGCCTCAGGCAGCGCCACACATGGGAGTGGACTTGAGGCTGCAACAGAGGATGGTGTGCGTATTTCCAGATAGTCTTTTGGGTCTCAGTGGAATAAGGGATGTCCATCATGTCCAGGTAGTCCACCCTGGATATGACTTGGGGTCGAATGGGGATCACGCCATCATGGATGGGTAGCCCCTGTACCTCTTGTGTGAACTGAGGAGAGAATCTTTGGGTTGTATGTCCACTAATACGAATTCTCCACTCTGCGCTTCGCATGGAGAGTAGGATTCGTTTGTAGTGGGTTTTGGTCCCGTGAGGACCTGTGGC
The DNA here is from genome assembly GCA_022478985.1 of Massospora cicadina. Taxonomy (NCBI): domain Eukaryota; kingdom Fungi; phylum Entomophthoromycota; class Entomophthoromycetes; order Entomophthorales; family Entomophthoraceae; genus Massospora; species Massospora cicadina. Next base: position 61,812 of record JAKSZP010000402.1, on the reverse strand, counting down.
CGATGTGTGTGATGCGAGGTATTTCATCAGGGAGTGGGGGTTTGATGGATTGTTGAGGCCCAAGGCTCAGGAGAAGTTGGAGCGGGCCGCGCGGGACCAGTGTTGGGATTGGAGTGTAGGAGCAGTGACGGCCGCGATCCAGGTGCCCAGGATCTTGGCGGCATGGGCTTTGAAGTCAAGTAGGCCCATGCCACCATGATGATGAGGGCCAAACATGACCTCTAGCCATACTGGTGGAGGGTGGCCTGACCAAAGCCATCCTTGCAGCAAGGCATACAGGGATTTGAAGAAGCTTGGGGAGAAGGGGATGGCATGGGCTCCGAACCAGACTTTGGATAGGAGCATAGAGTTGGCAAGAACAACCCTGCCAGTGAGGGTAGTAGGGTGGGCTCTGAGAGAGTCGATTCGCTTCGTCACGTTGTCCAGTATATGGCACTCCATTACTGCTGACGCGTATCCACCTGCCTCCATCCACACGCCCAGATGGCGTACCAGTCCTATGGTAGGTCGTGGCACAAAGGGGAGCACCAGTGGAGCGGTGTGTGTTGAGTTAGTAAGGCGTGGATGTGGGCGAGCAGATGGGCCAGGTTGGGAACTACTTGCTGGGGCCCAGCAGTTTTTGAAATTGACCAAGGAGGATGATTTTGGTTTTGGAGGCGTTCAGTGCCGCGTTGCTTACCCAGGAATATTCCTGGATGAGGGCTTCAAGCGCGCGTGCATCTTTATTATTAGACACCCCCACAACGCAATCATCTGCAAATGCCATCATCTTGACTGGGGTTTGGCCTGGCACATGGACCCCAGTGAGTTGGGCATTCACATTTCGCAGTAGTGGTTCAAGGCTGAAGTTGTATAAGAGTGGTCTCAGGGGGTCCCCTTGTCGCAGGCCCCTTTGAGGATGGACTACTTCCGTTAGGAAACCTGGGCCGCGCACTGCCATTGTTGCAGATTCCGTGAGCAGCATCACCCAGTTAATGAAGCAGGGAGGTAGGCGGAATTGTTGGAGGCAGGCCCTTAGGTATTCCCAGTTTACTCTATCATAGGCCTTTTGTTTGTCCAAGAATACAAGTGCCCCTGAGGCTGTGGACTGACACACATTAGCCACAGAGTGCATGTTATCCCAAATCAACCTTCTGGGGATGAAACCAAATTGTTCTGGGGAGATGGTGGCAGATGCTACAGTCCCTAAACGGTTAGCCATGATTTTTGTTAAAGTTTTGGTGTCTGTGTTTGTTAGAGAAATGGGGCGCCAGTTGGCTAAGTCTAGCCTATCCCCTTTCTTGAAGAGTGTGACCGTAAAGGCCTCATGTCCTCCTGTTAGGAGGCACATTTCCAACAGGCTTTGGTTGAGTGAGGCTAGCAGCAATGGGGATATATATTTAAAATATTTTTTGTAGAACTCATATGGAATGCCATCTGGGCCTGGGCATTTTCAGTTTGGCGCACCGCGAATGGTAGTCCATAATTCGTTCGGAGTAATTAAATTCATTATTTCTGGGTATCAGAAAATGGTGCGGATATGAGCTCTGTCAAGAAATTCTGCCATTTCGGCTGGCTGAATTGGTTCAGCTCGGTATAACTTGGAGTAATATCTTTGCATTTCGATTGCCACTTCAGCCAGTGTGTCCACAATAGAATTATCTGATCTTTGCACCTGTGTGCAGGCCACGCTCTGGCATGGTGCAAAATTTTTTGAAGAAGTATGCGGTGCACTTGTCGCCTTTAGCAATGCATGTGGCCCTGTATTGGACACAAACCCGATGTTTGTGTTGCCTTTCAAGTGCATTGAGGTGGGCGGCTGCCTCCGCCCACTTCTGGCCCCATGCAGGGCTATATCCTGAGGCTGGAATGTTGGACTCCAAGTAGGCCAGTTCTGCCAGCACGCGCAATATAACTGCCGATGTGGCTCGCGAGCATCTGGATGAGAGATGGCGATAGTGGCGGAGGGTGTCTTCTTTGAAAGTTGCCCATGTGGAAATGGGGTCCGCACAAAATGGTGCAACAAACGATTTTGCCAAAGTTGCCTCTTCCACCCATGTGGAAAATCCTGGCGATGCGAGCTCTGGGGGGCGGATTTTGCACCAATGTGGGTTCCTTTGGAACTGTGATGGGTAAGTGGTATGTTATTGAGACCAGTCGGTGGTCGGAGAATTCCATTTTCGTTGTTTTGAAGTGGGAGATGTGGGGTTGGAATTTCGCCAGTGCTAGAATAAGGTCGATGCAGGTCATGGACCTTAATTGGCCATTGTGGACGTGGGGACGCATCATGTTTTTAAGCAGTGGGGCATGTCGTGGCAGCGCATCCATTAACCCAAGGGTGGCTTTTAGAATGCGTAGTTCTACATGACCCTGTGGGGCATGGGGTGAGGGCAGCCACCGGTCCGTTGGTGAGGTTAGCCAACAGTTCATGTCACCAATTAGGAAAGAATCGGGGGGTAGTGGGAGGGATTTGACTGATGAGAAAAATTCCTGACGCTCATGTGCACCATTTGGGGCATAAATGTTGACAATTGTGTGTGCAACATCAGCCCATGAGAAGGTGACAACGAGCACTCAGCCATTTAGGAATGTTTCTGAAGATGTAAATTTGAAAAATTGTTTTTCTGAATTAGCACCCCACAGTGCTTTGACCAAAAGGATAGGGATGGTAGGAGCATTGTTTTCCAAGCTTCCTCAGAACCTCATGGACAGTGGGACTCCTGGATGGCCAGGATATCCACGGGTAAATTGTTTTGTAAAAAACTCAGTTTCCTAGCCCAGGATGAGGAGGCCTTGAGTCTGGCAATATTCAGCGTCCTTGAGTGAAGGTTTCCCCCATCACACCTTAGGTGTGAGGGGGTGGGCCCCCAGGCCCACCAGCCTCTTCCAGGTCACCATGGGCTTTCACAGCAGCATGGGTATTAGCAGCAACGCTATCGGGGTTTTTGTTAATTTTTGCAGAAAGAGTTGCATTGGCTTTGGCCTTCGCTTTTTGTTTTTCTGACGTCGGACGAATTTTTTGCGGTGCGGATAAGTTCAGTGCACCATCAAGTGGGGCAAAAAAATTTTTTGGTTGGGATAGGTCCTAAGTCAGTTTTGACTGGGGCTTGGGTGCAGCGATTGGGTGAGATTGAATCTCCCATTGGATCCTTGAATTGAGTGGCCCATTTGGCATGGGCCTCCCAATCTGATTGGGTGATGGATTCCTGAGTTGCTTCCACCGTGAAGGTCTCCATGTCCTCCTGGCGTTGTGAGTGTGGGATGGTGGTGGTGGCCTTGGCCGCTTCCTTGGCCGCGGTCCTATGGGCCTGCTTGGCCTTCTTCTGCTCCTGCGGGGAGATGGGCTTTACCAATAGGTAGCAGCCTTGTGCTCCCCACGGGAAAGCCTCCTTGGTGCTTGCAGTTGGTTCATAGTGCGCCTCTCCGCTGGCCATGGCTGTGGAGGGGTGCTCTTGGAATGTGATGCCCTCTTTGATGGGGCATGCGTGCACCTTAAGGCCGAATGCATCACAGTAGGTGCAAATGGGGGGTTCGCTGTCCACAGTTACCTGGAATGGATGGGTGGTGTGCCCTGCGATGTCAATAAAGGTGGAGTGCGGGATCTGGGTTAGGTCCTTTGCGATCTCCTCAGATGGGGTCAGAACTGCGATGGCTTTGCCGGTGCACAGGTGTGTCATCAGCATGAAATGTTGCATTTCGAAAGATTGTATTTCGCTGTATATGGTGAGACCATCTTTCAGGTGTTGCTCCAAAATGTCACGTTTTACCGTAGTAGGCAAAAAGTCAAACGTGAGGAAAATTTGGTTTGATTTTGTCCATCTGGTGCATTTAGTTTTTGACAACCTGTTGCCCTTCGGGGAGGTCGACCACTATGTGCACCGCTGCAGCCTCATCTGCTGCTATTTTGCTTTCAAAACCTGGGTCCAGCCAACCACGTGACATGGAGTGATGTGCAACGTACACCGCGGTCAGGAAAATTTTGTGTACATCTTCACAAAATTTTTCCCATAGGGCCTTTTTTTGGATATCCAGATACACACGGACTCCAAATTCCACCAATGAAAGTGGCTGGGAATGTGGCGTGTTGATGTACTGGTTGCATCGTGCTTGCCATGCGAGTATCTCTGGGGAAATTGTGACCACCAGTTTTTTTAGATTTTTTTCTATTCCGCCGGATTCTCTGGGGCATTTTCAAACGTTAGAGGCCGCGGGCCTTCCGCCTGCTCCTCTTGCCTTGCTTTCCCAACTGCTCCCAGACATGGGCGCAGACTAATCCCCTCTATGAGATTATTAAACTAGATTTAGTCTTGAATTGAATGGGTTGCAAAAGTGTTTGCAACGAGAAAGAAAAGTTGGCTAGTCCAATTTGAATTTTGATGTTGATTTTGATTTTGATGAACATTATGGCTAACTGATTCACCACACAGTGTTGATTCAGTTGATGCGCGTTGATTACTTTTCAAACCATTAAAATGATGACCAACTGATTCACCAAATACTGTAGATTCAGTTTTGCCACTTTGGGTAATGTTGGAAGTGAAAAAATGATGACCAATTGATCCAACGCTTTCTGACGATTCAGTTTGGGTGCCCAGGCTGATTTCCAAAGTGGAGGCAGTTGGCAAAGCCATACAAACCACATTTGAGGTATTGGGAGCTGCAATACTCCCTACTACCGTGGGTAAAACCTTAGATGTGCCTCCAGGGTGGGGCGCACTAATTGGATGACCCTCAGTCAAAACAGAGTTGACTGGGGTAGGCTGTACAGTGGTGGTATCATTTGTGATCCCACCATGGTTTAATAAAAGTTGGTCTGCTTCTTCTTTTGCAGCCGCAGTTTGGGAGCAGGTTATACAGGTCGATGCACAAGTTGGCAACTGAGGGTTCTGTGATTTGGGGTGAGTTTGGGTGAATTCCAAAGCATTGGAGGTGCGTTCAGTGGACTTTACCACCATTATTCGTTAGATTTGTTAAGCTAAATTTATGGGTGATTGTAATATTCAGTTTTGAAATTTAGCGGTGAAAGAAAGGTTATTTTGTTCTCTTCTATAATCCAATGCACCGGTTTAAGTCCTCCTTCATCTCTTGGAATTCAGTGATTTGAATAGGCTTGTATGTCTTAGATTTAAATTCTTCCATAAGGGTATTCTAGCGTTGCTCAGCTTCATTGAGTAACATTAAATTTGTTTAATATCTTATTGGATAAGTGATTTGCTCCTTATATTGTTGTATAATATTTTGAGTCGCTCAGAAAAATAAGTGGGTATCCACCTGAGCTGCACGGGATACCAGGTTTTATCAGCAGGGGCCACTTGGATAATAAGATTCTGAGGTGCTGACGTAACCTCAGAGGTTTGGTGGACTTTAAGCTTATTAACTCATTTCTTAGGGAAAGTTTGGTTGAGACTTGAGGATCTCAATCTGTTTTTATTCATTATGCTGGATAGTAGAATAATGTGCCGCCATTTCACCTCAGGCTTCAGTGTCTTGGTATAGAAGCTTTTGAAAAAAATCTATTAGTAGCTTCTGGGTCAAACAATGGACTCAAAAATGACCCTTTCTTAGGAGTTCCATAGCATTTCTCCGCATAACTTATAATTCTGAAGTTTAATGGTCTCCATTTAGTTATGAAGTCAAATGATATAGGGACAGTTTTCTAGAATCTGTTGCTGTATATCCCTTATACTTTGTGATGGTACTTTATATACCTGTTTAAAGGCCACTCTCAACGCCACTTGGGTATTGATGTGATGATGAAGCTCCTTGTTATGGACTCCTAGTAGATGCACAATATGATATAAGTCTGGTTTTACGGATTTCATAATGTATCTGGATAGATTTTCATTTGATTATATTGTCTTTGGGAAAGCACTATATTATATAAATTAATGAGAGCCCTGTCCATGAAGTATGCCTTTTTGTGGCTGAATCCTTTTACTGGGTTTATGAATCCTTAATTTAAGTCGCTGACAACTTCATTGGAAATCCAGGTAAGACGTTGAGATTCTGGGAACTAAAATGGATTTTCTGTACTCCTTCAAAGTGTGACCAAGGGCGTACTTCCCATTTGGTCATAATCTTCACCATTTCCGTTGTTCACCCAGTGGGTTACACTATTATTAGAATTGCCTTTCATGGTGTGATCAATTTATTACAGGTATAATTATTTATTGGATGAGACTCTATAGTGAGCACCAGCCTGTAGGGCTTATGTTTATTGTGAATCAATATGTCATGGAAATGGCAGAAGAAGTTTAGACCAGCCTGCCAGTTGGGATGTGTAAGCACCCAAAAAGCAAACCAAAATGCCAGAGGTATTGCCAATCAAATGACATTATATGGAGCCAGGAAATGCATAATGACGAATTGTTGATGTAGAACAACAGTGAGTATGATTCCAACAATGAACTACAATGAGCCCATCCCAGACCCAGGGGCCTTGTTGCAGGGGGTGTGATAACAGAAATTGTTTCAATGAGTTCATCAGCATATAGGGTCATTTTGACCGGGGAGACAAGGATACGGATTCTCACTTGCAGTTGGTGGATGTAAGGCCACAAGATCCCCATGTACTGTTGTCAGTATTTCATGATAGCAGGTTTGTAGTGCCAAAAATATCTGCCTCTCTGAATCCAATCAACGATAGAGGGGGCCATAGTGACCATATGTACTGGTAGAGCCCATCCAGTATACAGACTGACAGGCCACCAGGTAAACGCCATCAGGGATGCAGCCAGAAGGAGCAATACAATAAAAAAATTGATTTGTTTTTTTGCAAAATTTTATTGAAAGGAAAGGAAGAATATTGACCAACAATTTTCTCAGTGCAATGCAACTGAATAAATAGTGGTCGATTGGGGTAGTGATTAGCTGGAATTGGGGCCCTCAATTTCAACCTAACCAGCAAATTATTTGGTAATGGGCGGGTTTGTTCCCTGGGAACTGACATCAAAAAATATGGTGGTGGGCTGAGTCACTGGTGGTTCAATATCAAACGTCTGAACCAAGGCTTGACTACATTTCTGATGGTTGGCGTGACAGCTTTTGGCCTGACAAGTGGTGGGAATCCCCCAAGGCCACCCCACATAGGGGCGGGTCCATTTGGTTGGGAACAGGTTCAGGATGCCTAACCCGCCCGCACTTAGTCGCTGGGCCATTTGTTCAATAAGTGGCATCACATTGGCCACAATGCCTGAATTGTCAACAGGGGACTTCAAACCCTCGTTAATGATGTCCGATGCTGTAGCCTGCCCATTGAGGATGATCCCTGATGACTTTGATAGGGAGGTGATTTGTTTTATCAGCATGTTAATCAAATTGAAACCATTGGGCATTCCAGCTGATAAATCAGTCTTCATACCTTTCCAGCCATTCAAAATCTGAACCTTGGGCAGATTACCTCTTGGATTAGTTATAATTGATACAAATCAGACAATCTTAGTGCAGATTTTGCTGATTCCCCATAACAGTTCTTCCAAGGTGAGTGTGGGTACTGGGGGTGAAATCTGGGCGGAAGAGCTGTTACCTAGCGCTCATCAACTATGTGAGTGAGATCGCCCTAAGTAATGAGGTGTACCACCATCCTCTTTGGTGCTTTCTTGCTCTGGAACGAAAAAATGGCCCAATCAACACCCAGGGGACGTTCCCCAGGACTTACACAGTGGTTCTATGCTTAATAAGCTTAACAGTCATAACTTGAAGCAGTATAAGACTCACAGAAATTCTTATCCATTTTTATGGTGCAAAGTCATACCTAGATTCCGTCAGCTAGAGTATCTATCCTGTGGTAATATTGTCAATTAATTTACTGAAGTAATTTTAATTATAGTATAGATAAGATAATGTAATTTTATTTTAGTATAGAGTAGGATTTCTATATGCTCATACAATGATATAGACCCAAAGAAGAGAAAGGGTATAATGAAATCAATATATGGGGAGATCTGGATTGGAGGCTCTTGGCCAAGAGATGCATTCAAGTTTAAAAAATGCTTCTATAGCATATTTTGATATGTAATAATCTTTAAAAATGAATCAAATCAGATGATATGTGTGTACTTAGGCTGATTGTTGTATGATTCTTGATTATTACCCTTTTGTAGCTACATCTTAATTTACTGCTTTGAACACCAACTGAAGAAGTAATCACCTGTTACTGGATAATATTTCTCTTTAGCTATTTAGGATTTTATTTTAGAGATTCTGGGCTCAAGTTGATATGACAAAAATTTCCTATTGTTGAGTTGGGCCTTACTAACTATTGATTTTCTGTATATTTACATCTAATTTTTTAGACAACTTATATATGTTTAGCTGTTGAAATATAGTGAGATTCACGTAGCTGGTAATAATTCCCTCATGTTTAATTCTCTGGTATCCAACAGTAAGAGAGGAATATATTAATTCTCTAATATAGTGAGAAAACCATCCAGTCAGCAGCAGTTGTCCTTAAACAGTTGTAAGTGAAAAACAGTTTGGTCATAAGTCTTCTGTCCTTGTGTTCAACTGCTTCAGAATAAGGGTTAAGTTGTTCATAGTCAAATTATTAGGTTACAGGGATGCAAAAAGTACCCCCTGTAGTGAGCATAAAATAGTTGATTTGGTTTTAAGCCGCAATTTTTTGTGTGCACAGGTCGATAAGAACTCAAAAAGCAAGGTACTGTATGAAAAATTACTTTTATAAACACACTTAACAAAGCTTTATTTATCATAAAACAGGTATATTACTTAAAAAATAATAGCACTCATTAAAATGTAGTACTTTAAGCGGCTAGATGGCTCAATGGGGGTTTGTAATTTCTTATTCATGTTAAATTTCAGCAGCAATTAGATAAAACTCTAAAAAGAGCCCTTTTCAAATTACCAATCCTTTCATTCTTAACTTTTTAAGATCCTGAGTTCCTATTGGTGTCAATTGCTTGGTAACTAAACTTCAAAAAAAAATATTGTGCAAATGTATAATTGGTTTGGAAAGGCAATAAAACTAAGATCAGGAATGAGATAAAAGAAATGGACAAGAATAATAGTCACTAAACAAAAGATGATAATTTTATGCCAACAAGTGATAAGGCAAAGTATGAAAACTCATTTATAAGAACGCATTTTCAGCAGCACTGCGGCTAGATAGAATTAATATATGAATATAATACGTGATTTATATGCTCTTTTTTGATCACTTAGATGATTTAAATTTGAATTAAATTAATTATCTCAAAAACCTCTTTTAATTCACTGCTCAAACTTGATTTTGACGTGTTTGGCTCCTGCTTCCCCTGCATGGGGTGGTGGTGTGCCGCCTGCTAATATCTTTTGACTCCTGCCAAAACGCACTCATGCTGGCTCTTCTATCCCACAATACATTTCAACCGCTATATCCCGCATTAGGACTTAACCCACCATCTTGTGTGCTCCAAGGTAGTGCTTTGCAGCCCTTGGTTCTCCCTTGGAGCAACCTGATATTCAGCCTTTTGTTGAATATAGAAACATTTTTCCATATACAAGTGCAGCCATCATTGAGATGTCACAGACGGCTTCAAACCAACCACTTTATTTATTATCACCCTTTAAAAGGATATTTTAACATCAGCTTCTCCTATAAAGCACATGCCATGGTATCATCTCAGCTGCCATTTAATATTAAAAACCAATCTCCACCATCTGCACGTAGCTCTTGACTAAAACAAACTTATGTTAAGTTTTCTGGGTTACCAATCCACCTCTACTCCAAATGCCTATGCCTCAAACTCAAGGAAAACTTGACTGCTTTATGGCGCCAGCCTTATGGTCCAGTTTATGTTATAATTGGGGCCAGTCATCTCGCAGGGCCTCACACTTTTGCAGCAATTTCCTCTTTTATTATGACGACCACCTCACAATTCCGCCCAGACTGTCATTTTCTCACCCCAATCATACTTTTTGAGCGCATGATGAGAACAGCCATGCCATGTGTCCCTTATGCTTTGGGCTTAACCACTCAAAATGCAAGTTCCCCTTGCTTTAACTAGACACTCCCTCTGCCCAGACTTCCTATGCCACTCCTCCTTCCACTGCTTCCTTAGATTTTTTTAGTGGGACTTGATCCTCCCTTCCCCACTCTTTCCTGCTACTGATGCTACTTCATCCATGAAAGAGCCAGCGTTTCAATGTTAGACCTTGTCAGCATTTGTACTCTATTACAGAAAAATTACTTTGAGATCAGATGAAAAGATAGAAAATCGTCCTGTGGGTTCAAGCCTGCCAAACCTGGGTGGATAATTATCTAATGAGCCTTTACCCCTATCCAAGAATGAAGTAGTAAAAGAGATTTGAGAAATTTCATGAGATGAGACTTCGTCTTGATGCCAGCATACCATCTGGACACCCTAGTATATATGGGAGGTTGGCAATCCCAAAGCTGATCCAAGAGAAATATAAAAGATTAACCATCATACTGGTTGATAATTAAAGATCATAAATGGAGGAGACTTGATCGCCCATCCATCATAAGGCCCCTACTTATCTCATAAACTTAGATAGCTTTAAACAATAAACGTACATTACTCTCCTTAAAAAATTATCCCTATTTTTCTTTGCATGGATATTATAATAGGTTTTGTAACCCAGGATAATTCCTAATACTGGGCCTTGAAGAAGAGAAAGTGCTATGCCATTGCCTCTCTACAGTCATTTTAAAGAATCAAGCCATTTTAAAGTCCATCCAAGCTTCTGTTCCTACAGCTCTGTGCACCCAATTATCTTAATTTTTCGTTTTTTTCTTGCAAAAATCTAAAATTGGTTCTCAATACAGGGGCACCATTATCTTTAAACATTGAAAATATAAATCATGAGATTTGGAAGAATGTTTGTAATAATGTTCCATAATCAGTTTAAATTATTTTACTAAATGGGTTAATACTTCCCAATTTGATTTACAGCTCATTTCAACTGAAATCCTGATTTCTTTGGCCACCTAATAATTCAATCTTCCTGTACCAAACTCTAGTCAGTACTACTGAAAATTGACAACATAGCTGATATGATCTGGAAGTCCTTAATGAGATCTACTCTACTGAAATTGGCTCTAGACAGTTGAGGGCTTCTGCTGTCCCTTTCTGCATGAGAAGGCTCTAAGACTCAGCTGCCCTAGCTATTAAGGGTTGTTTGGTGGAGAGAATCTCTACCTTCAGCAGTTTTCCATACAGCCCTTCACTTTCCACTCCAAGTGGTTAGTTTACATCATCATGAAATACTACTCCAGCTAGGATTAGTCTAAAGCCTTAATTCCAACCTGGCCAAATTTTACAAAGCTGCTATTCATATGTTTGCGACAATCAAGAAGTTGTCCAGGACAATTACCGCCTTATTAATGAAGCTAAAGGCCAGATCGCCTTACTTGACACTGGGATTGCTAGGTATATGGATAATCATCTTACTCAGAGGCTGCATGGTGTAGTCTCTTAGGTATATGGTATGTCAATTTTCCGCTTCAGAGCTTGCCAGACAAACCCAAACATTTTATCTATCATAACACACTAATTGAGCTGCGCAGAGGCCCTGCTTAATCAGCTTTAGCGCCAAAGAGACAAAAGCATCAAAGTTCAGGGGCCTGAAGATCCAGATGGTTTAGAGGGTCATGAAGGGCCAAAGTGCTCCACATAGGCTGAAGGACGAAATGGCTCCAGGGGGTCCCCTGCTCCTGCAGCTGAAAGACCCAGAGGACCCTCAACGTGGTGAAATTCTCAAGAAGTTTATAAGACCTTCAAAAAAATCAACAAATTACTTGTGGATGTGTAGTTTGCCCTTATAGGAACCTCATCAACCCTGCTAATACCTTAGATGCCCTTGACTCTAATCTGGAGAATGTCTGAGAGTTGATGAAATCAACTTATGATCTGCATGACAAGATGAAACACAGGTTTATTAATCTGTATGCATCTGTCAGTTTCTGTGATAAAAAACCTTGGACTTAAAAACTCAACTTGATTAAAAGGTTGATGACAGTGCGCTAAATTGGTGCTAGAATGAGTTAAAAGGTGGTATAGAGAAGATTTGACAAAACTATGACAAGTAAAACTCCCACGCTTATGCCAAATCAGAGTCTATTGAGCCTATCCAGGTTATTCATTATGACTCTCATGACCTCTCTAAGCCATTTGTGTCAACTTTTACATTATTTCTAAAGAATGATTAATTCCAGGCCAAGAACTAATTACATTCGTTTTTAAAATTTATGAAAATGCAATGGAAGAGGCTACTAATTGTCAGAAGTTCAAGCATATTCATTCTTATCTATGTGGGGAGGCTTTTAAATTATAACCCCTCACCTTTTGGAATGCATACTTGAGCCCAAATCAAGATCGCGCTTATACAAAAGTATGGCTCTGATCAGACCCTCTCAAGTCAAAAACAATCTTTCATGGCTAATTGCCTCAATAAAGACAAAAACTCCTCTGCCTTTTCACGTCGTTTATATTCTAGTGCACAACTGCTAATTACTATTAAAAAAATCACTTTAGATAATGCTATTAGTGTCGTCCTTTACACACTTGAGGCGTGGCCCAAAGTTCAACTGCATATAGTAGGAATTAGTGTACCTTATCTTTCATCTGTGACGTCAAGGAGGCACTCAATGATATGCTTCCGTCCATTCTGAACAAGAAACTCTCCACAGTTTGGCGTCAACTAGACCCAGAGTGCATGCACTGGAGGCCAATAATAAATATATACCCACTTGATCTTATTGTAAAGGCAACAGATACACTAAGGAGGAGTGCTACAAACATTAAGTTGAAGAGGCAAAACTTAAACTGTCAGGAAAAGAGAATTCAGAATGAAAGCAGAAGCTCTTCATGATGACACATCGCCCATTATGCCTCTATTTAAGACTAAATTCCACACCAAGGTCACTATTGGAGAACCATGGAATCATGAGTCAAACATTGTCAATAATATAAATACTTAATAATGCCTATTCTTATGACAAGTTGCCAATGTTTCTCACCTTTTTGCCTCAATTTGATAGTTTGGTTACTTTAGTGCAATTAAGGCTCAAAAAATTTCAGTATTCGCCATAATAGATAGCAGATCTCCAGTGAACGTAATCTTCTAAAAATTTTTTTGAAAAATTTTTAAACGCTCAATCTGCCCCATTACATTGAATTAGGTACCGCCAGGCTTCAATCCACCCATTCCATAAGAGCCTATTCTGCACTCCTCCTCTGATTTAGGTTGATTACATTAAACAATGCAGCCATAGCTCTGAACAACACTAACTATGACTTATTGCTGGGTACTCAATTTCTAAAAGAGTATGATGCCATCATACACTATACAGAAGGATGTTTATCCTTGCTTGGCACCTGCATACCCCTTGGTATTTGAGACATCCAAGGACAGCAAGGAATTATAGAAGGTACGGACATATTTATGGGAGACTGAAAACTGGATTAAATGACTAGATTATCACGTCTGAGGCTCAAGAGTAAAACTGTTCTCTCATGTAGTGGATTAAATGAATGGTATGCCTGTTTGTTCACCTAAATTCAAGGTAATTCCTCCAAAGTCGCAGATTATATTGGATACCCAGATGCATGTGAATATACTGGACGGACATCTACTAGACATTTGTGGGGCTGATAATCCAACCGTAAAGGAGATCTTTACCAGCCTGGGTATTCTCAACCCCACCTATGCAGGATCAATTTCCGTGTCACTGGACTAACCTAACTCTGAAGGCCCATACACATTAGGCCTGTTTAAGCTGGTTTGACCAACCATCAGTTCATGCAATCTTTATCTAAATGGGTATTTTTAACTAATAATCAGAAATAGTGTTTTAAATTTTAAATTTTAAATTTATTGCGGGGAAGGCCGACCATGGGACGGACACTTCTTATATGACTCAGATGAGACAAAACTTAGTACCAGGGGAGGCACCCCAGAGAAGCGATGCTATCTCTTGTTGCCAGCGGGAACGCCACTTATGGGAAGGGGGAGGGAACGTGTAGGGGGCGTAGCCACTATTGAGCACGTGTGGAGGAAGGGGTCTGATTTGATGAACCAGACTGGGAACCAGGAGGAGAACAGCTGTTGGCGACGTGGTGGGAGATATCCAAACATCCACGCTTGAAAGTGATCCACCAAATGAGACCGGAATCTGTGGACAGCTTCAGGGAGGGTGGGGATGGATCCATCGATGGCATCCAAGACAATCGTGTGGATAGTCCACATGGCGATTGCAACCACCAGAGCACAAAGGGAGGGTGGGAGGGGGAGGCCATTGATGAAGCAAACATATCTCTTGACAGACTGAAGGGATGTGTTTGATCCTGGCCTAGCAGATGTTGGACTTCGCGCCATATTACTTTAGAGGTGGGGCACTTCTCCAGGCGGTGAAACAGCGTTCCATACTGGCCACACACGACACAGGATGAGTGTAAAGCATTAGAGCGCTCAGCTGTACGATACACCCGCCTCAGGCAGCGCCACACATGGGAGCGGACTTGAGGCTGCAACAGAGGATGGTGTGCGTATTTCCAGATGGTCTTTTGGGTCTTAGTGGAATAAGGGATGTCCATTATGTCCAGGTAGTCCACCCTGGATAGGACTTGGGGTCGAATGGGGATCACGCCATCATGGATGGGTAGCCCCTGTACCTCTTGTGTGAACTGAGGAGAGGGGCGGCCTCTTCAGGTTGTATGTCCACTAATACGAATTCTCCACTCTGCGCTTCGCATGGAGAGTAGAATTTGTTTGTAGTGGGTTTTGGTCCCGTGAGGACCTGTGGCTGATGTGTGTGATGCGAGGTATTTCATCAGGGAGTGGGGGTTTGATGGATTGTTGAGGCCCAAGGCTTGGGAGAAGTTGGAGCGGGCTGCGCGGGACCAGTGTTGGGATGGGAGTGTAGGAGCAGTGACGGCCGCAATCCAGGTGCCCAGGATCTTGGCGGCATGGGCTTTGAAGTCAAGTAGGCCCATGCCACCATGATGATGAGGGCCAAACATGACCTCTAGCCGTACTGGTGGAGGGCGGCCTGACCAAAGCCAACCTTGTAGCAAAGCATACAGGGATTTGAAGAAGCTTGGGGAGAAGGGGATGGCGTGGGCTCCGAACCAGACTTTGGATAGGAGCATAGAGTTGGCAAGGACAACCCTGCCAGTGAGGGTAGTAGGGTGGGCTCTGAGAGAGTCGATTCGCTTCGTCACGTTGTCCAGTATATGGCACTCCATTACTGCTGACGCGTATCCACCTGCCTCCAACCACACGCCCAGATGACGTATCGGTCCTATGGTAGGTCGTGGCACAAAGGGGAGCACCAGTGGAGCGGTGTGTGTTAAGTTAGTAAGGCGTGGACGTGGGCGAGCAGATGGGCCGGGTTGGGAACCACTTGCTGGGGCCCAGCAGTTCTGAAACCGACCAAGGAGGATGATTTCAGTTTTGGAGGCGTTCAGTGCCGCATTGCTTACCTGGGAATATTCCTGGATGAGGGCTTCAAGCGCGCGTGTATCTTTGTTATTAGACACCCCCACCACGCAATCATCTGCAAATGCCATCATCTTGACTGGGGTTTGGCCTGGCACATGGACCCCAGTGAGTTGGGCATTCACATTTCGCAGTAGTGGGTCAAGGCTGAAGTTGTATAAGAGTGGGCTCAGGGGGTCCCCTTGTCGCAGGCCCCTTTGAGGATGGACTACTTCCGTTAGGAAACCTGGGCCGGGCACTGCCATTGTTGCAGATTCCATGAGCAGCATCACCCAGTTAATGAAGCGGGGAGGTAGGCGGAATTGTTGGAGGCAGGCCCTAAGGTATTCCCAGTTTACTCTATCATAGGTCTTTTGTTGGTCCAAGAATACAAGTGCCCCAGAGGCTGTGGACTGACACACATTATCCACAGAGTGCATGTTATCCCAAATCGACCTTCTGGGGATGAAACTAATTGTTCTGGAGAGATGGTGGCAGATGCTACAGTCCCTAAACGGTTAGCCATGATTTTTGTTAAAATTTTGGTGTCTGTGTTTATTAGAGATTTGGGGCGCCAGTTGGCTAAGTCTAGCCTATCCCCTTTCTTGAAGAGTGTGACCATAAAGGCCTCATGTCCTCCTGGTAGGAGGCGCGTTTCCAACAGGTTTTGGTTGAGTGAGGCTAGCAGCAATGGGGATATATATTTAAAATATTTTTTGTAGAACTCATATGGAATGCCATCTGGGCCTGGGCATTTTTGGTTTGGCGCACCGCGAATGGTAGTCCATAATTCGTTCGGAGTAATTAAATTCATTATTTCTGGGTATTGGAAAATGGTGCGGATATGAGCTCTGTCAAGAAATTCTGCCATTTCGGCTGGCTGAATTGGTTCAGCTCGGTATAACTTGGAGTAATATCTTTGCATTTCGATTACCACTTCAGCCAGTGTGTCCACAATAGAATTATCCGATCTTTGCACCTGTGTGCAGGCCACGCTCTGGCATGGTACAAAATTATTTTTGAAGAAGTATGCGGTGCACTTGTCGCCTTTAGTGATGCATGTGGCCCTGTATTGGGCACAAACCCAATGTTTGTGTTGCCTTTCAAGTGCGTTGAGGTGGTCTGCTACCACCGCCCACTTCTGGCCCCATGCAGGGCTATATCCTGAGGCTGGAATGTTGGACTCCATGTGGGCCAATTCCGCCAGCGCGCTCGATATAACTGCTGATGTGGCTCATGAGCGTCTGGATGAGAGATGGCGATAGTGGCGGATGGTGTCTTCTTTGAAAGTTGCCCATGTGGAAATGGGGTCCACACAAAATGGTGCAACAAACGATTTTGCCAAAGTTGCCTCTTCCACCCACATGGAAAATCCTGGTGACGCGATCTCTGGGGGCAGATTTTGCACCAATGTGGGGCCTTTGCAACTGTGACAGGTAAGTGGTATGTTATTGAGACCAGTTGGTGGTCGGAGAATTCCATTTTCATTGTTTTGAAGTGAGAGATGTGGGGTTGGAATTTCGCCGGCACTAGAATAAGGTCGATGTGGGTCATGGACCTTAATTGGCCGTTGTGGACGTGGGGACGCGTCATGTTTTTGAGTAGTGGGGCATGTCGCGGCAGCGCATCCATTAACCCAAGAGTGGCTTTTAGATTGCGTAGTTCTACGTGACCCTATGGGGCATGGGGTGAGGGTGGCCACCGGTCCATTGGTGAGGTTAGCCAACAGTTCATATCGCCAATTAGGAAAGAATTGGGGGGTAGCGGGAGGGATTTGACCAATGAGAAAAATTCCTGACGCTCTTGTGCACCGTTTGGGGCGTAAATGTTGATGATTGTGTGTGCAACATCGGCCCATGAGAAGGTGACACCGAGCACTCAGTCATTTAGGAATGTCTCTGAATATGTAAATTTGAAAAAATTGTTTTTCCGAATTAGCACCCCACAAAGCTTCAACCCCAAAAGGATAGGGATAGTAGGAGCATTGTTTTCCAAGCTTCCTCAGAACCTTGTGGACAGTGGGTTTCCTGGATGGCCAGGATATCCTTGGGTAAATTGTTTTGTAAAAAACTCAGTTTCCTAGCCCAGGATGGGGAGGCCTTGAGTCTGGCAATATTCAGCGTCCCTAGAGTGAAGGTTTCCCCCATCACACCTTAGGTGCGAGGGGGTGGGCCCCCTGGCCCACCAGCCTCTTCCAGGTCCCCACGGGCTTTCACAGCAGCGCGGGTATTAGCAGCAACGCTATCGGGGTTTTTGTTAATTTTTGTGGAAAGAGTCGCGTTGGCTTTGGCCTTCGCTTTTGTTTTCCCGACGTCGGATGAATTTTTTGCAGTGCAGATAAGTTCAGTGCACCGTCAAGTGGGGCAAAAAAATTTTTCAGTTGGGATAGGTCCCAAGTCAGTTTTGACTGGGTTTGGGTGCAGCGATTGGGTGAGATTGAATCTCCCATCAGATCCTCAGATCGAGTGGCCCATTCAGCATGGGCCTCCCAATCTGATTGGGTGATGGATTCCTGAGTTGCTTCTGCCGTGAAGGTCTCCATGTCCTCCTGGCGTTGTGAGTGTGGGATGGTGGTGGTGACCTTGGCCGCTTCCTTGGCCGCAGTCCTATGGGCCTGCTTGGCCTTCTTCCACTCCTGTGGGGAGATGGGCTTTACCAATAGGTAGCAGCCTTGTGCTCCCCATGGGAAAGCCTCCTTGGTGCTTGCAGTTGGTTCATAGTGCGCCTCTCCGCTGGCCATGGCCGCTGAGGGGTGCTCTTGGAATGTGACGCCCTCTTTGATGGGGCACGCCTGTGCCTTATGGCCAAATGCATCACAGTGGGTGCAAATGGGGGGCTCGCTGTCCACGGTTACCCGGAATGGGTGGGTGGTGTGCCCTGTGATATCAATAAAGGTGGAGTGCGGGATCTGGGTTAGGTCCTTTGCGATCTCCTCGGTTGGGGTCAGAACTGCAATGGCTTTGCCAGTGCACAGGTGTGGCATCAGCATGAAACGTTGCATTTTGAAAGATTGTATTTCGCTGTATATGGCGAGACAATCTTTCAGGTGTTGCTCCAAAATGTCACGTTTTACCATAGTAGGCAAAAAGTCAAACGTGAGGAAAATTTGGTTTGATTTTGTCCATCTGGTGCATTTAGTTTTGACGACCCATTGCCCTTTGGGGAGGTCAACCACTATGCGCACCTCTGCAGCCTCGTCTGCTGCTATTTTGCTTTCAAAACCTAGGTCCAGCCAACCGCGCGACATGGAGTGAGGTGCAACGTACATCACGGTCAGGAAAATTTTGTGTACATCTTCACAAAATTTTTCCCATAGGGCCGTTTTTGGATGTCCAGATATACACGGACTCCAAATTTCACCGATGAAAGTAGCTGGGAATGTGGCGTGTTGATGTACTGGTTGCATCGTGCTTGCCACGCGAGTATCTCTGGGGAAATTGTGACCGCCAGTTTTTTTAGATTTTTTTCTATTCCGCCGGATTCTCTGGGGCGTTTTCGAACGTTAGAGGCCGCGGGCCTTCCGCCTGCTCCTCTTGCCTTGCTTGCCCAACTGCTCCCAGACATGGGCGCAGACTAATCCCACACTATGATATTATCAAACTAGATTTATTCTTGAATTGAATGGGTTGCAAAAGTGTTTGAAACGAGAAAGAAAAGTTTTAATAATCAGAAATAGTGTTTATATCATTATTATAAGTCCTCAGTGTGTGGCCCACAAATTTATAGGGATTTTCAAAGTTGTATTTGATTACTTTTGGTGCTTTGGCCTTGGTGCTTCAAAAATTATTTGATTTTTAAGGCGGATTAAACCCTTAAACCCCGTTGGCATTATTTCCACTACCATTAAGTTCAATCATACTATTCTCTGATATCCCACACGCTGGTGTAAAATAGTCAGCAAGGAACTTCTATTGTTATTTGGGCCATTTTCCAGAGTCTTGATTGCAGTCAATTGATTGCAATTATAATGGAAATACCTTAAGCTCTTTTAATTCACTACCTAATCCTAATTTGGATAACTACTCATCTAGTCTACCACTTTTGAGTGAAGCTTAGTACACATAAAATGCACCATTAGGAATGCTAGATGAAAGGACATACCTTGGCAGAGCTCCAATGGTACAGGATTCTTTTTCATACGTCGCTAGAGCAATCCTTAGCAAAGAAGAAACCCTAAGTGAGCCAGAAAGCCTATGTCAATATTTAATACAACACTGTGCTTCTTTTTAAATATAAAATAAAGATCTCACTTGACGAAAAAGGTTTTTTCTTAGTAAGTTTACCAAGGTCGCTGCCCTCTTATAGTGCCTTTTTTTATTTTAGTGTAAATACCTGTGCACCAAGATCTGACGCCCTAGCGCCAATTTCAACAGGTCTTAATACTCTGATTGCTTACCTTTTATTAGTACCAATCATTGACATTACCATTATTTCCAGGTTTGGAAACTTCTGTGTCTCTGAGATAGAAGAACCTCCCACAAGAGTTCTAATTACCACCTACATTGAAGAAAACCTTACCCCAGAGCAAAAGAAAAAGGTCTATGAGCTCTTGAAGGAAAATTCTGCCCTATTATATACGTCCACATACGACTTTGGCAAGATGAGAGGGACTGTGCATAATGTAGAAAGGGTTATGCCCAACTGATCCGCTCATGCCCCTATCAAAAGAGAAAGGTGGAAGAGACTTAGATCACAAATGAACTCAAGAAGATTTTGACCTCAGGGTTTCTAATACCCTTCAAAAGTCCTTGAGCATTTTCTCCTGTTCGTTCAAAAAAGGATGGGAATCATCATGCCATCATAGATTATTGTAAGCTTAATGTTATAATGTAAAAGGATAGCTACTCCCTTCCATGGATTGATGATTCCCTCCAGCTTCTAGCAAGGGCCTAATACTTTTCTAAAATGGATCTTAATAGCAGTTACTAGAAAATTAAGCTGGATCCTGAGGACTAAGATAAGTTTGTTACTATCATGAAAAAGGGCTGTTTGAACTTATCTAAGTGCCGCAGGGTTCTGTAACACCCCTGCCACCTTCCAGCGATCTATGAATGGGCTCCTAGGTTATCTAAAGATGTCTTGTATCCTAATCTATCTTGATAGTGTCACCACCTTTTCCAAGACTTTTAACGGACACTAGGATCATCATTGTCATGTTTTTGATCGCCTCCAAAGAGCTTTCTTAAAAACTCAAACTTTTCACGTGCTCATTCTACCTACTAAACTTGAAGTTTATAGGGTAAAAGATCACTTAAACAAGGTATTAAGCCTCTCCCAGACAAGATAGCCACCATAGAGAAAAATGACGTCGCCCCAAAGCCTTCATGACATTCAAGTGCTCCTATGTATGGTAGGCACTACAGGCAAAATATACTCCAATTCTCTGACCTGGCTAAGCCCTTGTTATATTTGCTATATAATAATGTAACTTACAAATGGAACCCCAAACAGGATCAAGCTTTCAATCACATTATGACCTCCCTCATTTTTCAGCCTGTGATAATCCGCCCAAACTTTGGCTGGCCCTTTGTATTGTTTACAGATGCCAGTGACGTAGCTGTATACGCTATCCTACTAAACTGTATGAGCAACAAGTCGACTGATTCATATATTATATCAGAAAAACTTTAACAAAAGCTGAATGGACCTAAAACATCACTGAATCAAGTGGTAAGCAGTATTGCTTTTCAGTCAAACACTTCTGGCCTTACTTATATGAGAACTATTTCACTATTGTCACTAATTAAGCTTCTTTAAGATGGCTTTATCAGATGAAAGATCACAACGTTCAACTGGCACAGATGGGCCTTCTGTTTACAGAGCTATGTTTTTTAATTTTGCATTGGGTGGGCACTACTCATCAAAATGATTATGGGCTATCCTGGATGCCAACCTTCACTGTATTTTTACCTGAAAAGGACCGCTTATATGGCTTAATTGGATGTCCAGAATTTTGGGGACTGGAGCCCTTGAAAACAGTGAAAGTGTTATGCTCAATAGCTCGGTATAATAAAATATAAGATGGAATGTTATATAAGAAGGTTAATGGGAAGTGGCTCGCTATTCTACTACCCTCTTCAAGGACTGAGGTCATTTTAGAAGGACATGCCCAAGTAGGTCATGGTGCAGTCAAGAAAACCTATGTGTGGTTGAGAAAGAAATGCTACTGGGACTGAATGCTTGAGACTATTCAAGTGTTTTTAAATGCTTGATTAATGTGAAGAACTCAAGAGCAGCTGAACCCACCACTTTCAACATGAAGTTGTTGCCCCATCCATGAAAGTCCTGGGGACCAGCCCTTGCAACTGGATAGGGATCAGCACCCCTTCCGGACTAAAAGGGGCCCCAAGGCTCCAGTGGACCCTCTGTCACAGCTGGGCGACCTAGCCCATGTGATAGATGAGCGCTGGGTGACTGCTCTTCCACCCAAAGATATCCCACTCTCACCTTATCCTCCTCCTCAACCCAGTTAAGTTTGATAGAAGGGGTCTGCAGGGAGATTGCACACATCAGGGGGCATGGAGGGGCCCCTGGGACCACCCACTCCCCAGAAAAACCATATCAGAAATTTTGGAAAATGGCAATTCCCAACATCGGAGCCCATCTGGCAAATTCTGGACGGAGGGAGCCAGTCCGGACTGGCCTGCTCCAGAAATCAGATTGGGATATAACTCAGATCTTGAAACAGGGCCTGAACAACTCGGACCATCTTCCCCAAATCTCAAAAATGGATCCAGGGAATTTGGATCACACGAGTAGTCTAATTGAGGGATTGGCTCAAATTGAAAATAATCTGATCCAAGGACCCCTGCCTCCTGGGACAAATCTGGACCGCCCAAACCATGCAAACAGGCTGACTCGGGTCACCAGGACCCAGATCAGTAGTATTGACTTGGTTTGGCCCTAAGAATCTGGGAAAATTTGAAAATGTTTTCTTAGCTTTTGCCAAAATCTGGAGCAGCATTCACCCCCCTCTGATCCAGCCAGCCAAATCTCATTGCCAACCCCCAAATGACCAATCCCTTGATACCTCCCTCATGCATTCACCCAGTTCTTAAAGCACATGCTCCAGCCTAGGAAGTTGTCAGTTCATTCTCTTTCTTTTCATTTAATAAAAATCAAATTTCCCACCTAGCTTGCCGTGGCCTCCATATACCCCTTTAATTTTATAAAAATTCTGACAATTGATCTAACAAAATGCGCCATTGCCCAAGTCCTCCTACCAATGTTTGTCAACTGGGTTATCCAGTCACTCAATCCCACCATGTGGCAGCAGATCATAAACACGTAATCTGCCTCACCCCCAACAACAAACCTGCTGCTTAGTTCATTTTTGCACATATGTGTTAATGGAGACCCTTACATCCGTTCAGTCGCCAAGTCCTCCAAAACTGCTCCCCGCTAGAGCAGCACCTGAGCGCCCCCACCTCACCATTCATGGACTTGGCTTCCATAATAACCTCAGCTGCCGCTGGCTCAGCCCACCAGCAGGACCTAGAGTGCCCCCTCCAGGGGAAGCTTGGTCCCAGCCCCTCTCATGGATCTTACCATACCTCTGCTCACATTTATAATCATGTGGCGGCCTCTGTGCCATCATTTACTGGTGCGCAAGCACCCCTATCTGAATCTGAAGGCCAGCAACTGTGAACCCTGGAGGAGTCGTCATCCTCCCCGCCTCTCCCACCCTTGGTGGTTTCCCCTGCAAGACTCATGGTTGCCCTATGCGACCAGATGGTTGCATTGGGGGCCTTTGGTTCATTACTGAACTTTTACTTTCCTCACATTTCCCATGGAACCCCATTTTTATTAGTCGCTTGGACCACTATGCCTTTGGCATTCTGGGGCCTCCACTGGGTGCTTGCACACACTGAAGGGAGCCCAGTATACTTCTTCTTTGCTGAATCTATGACAATACACGCCATTTAGCATTGTTAGTGCGAATGTCATAGAGTCCTTGTCCACAGGTTCCATAGCCATCGCTATGTCATCCTAGCCATTGACCATCTCACCAAGTGAATTGAGGCCTTCTTGGTACCTGCTGCCACTTCCAAGGCTACCGCCTTATTCTTGTTTTGCTCTATTTATCACTCAACATGGGTGCTCCAGAGTTCATTATCAAACATTGTGTTGAATTTCACTTCCAAAGTTTTCTGAGGATTAACCTCACTATTTAATAAGACCAACATCTTAATGATCCTTATAACCCATCATTAAACAGGGCGGTTGAGCAGGAAAATGGCACCCTAGTCTCTATTCTCCACAAAATGATTGCTATATATCTCATGCAAAAGAGTCACAACCCATCATCTGTGTTACTAACCTATTGGATTAGCTACCATAAAGTGATCATAATGTCCCCATTTCAAGAATTTTATGGTAGACAGCCTCGACTGCCTAGCAGTGTCAAGCCTTTTCTAGAATCTGCTTCTCTTAATAATGCTGAATTGACAATTAGATTGCTAGCCAATGAAATATTTTAGGTTGCATTTTCTAGCCACTCAATTAATTTTCACTACTACCACCAAGATAACTACTTGATCAAATGCCTAGCATCCGCTCACCCTTTATTCCACATTGTAGAACTTGTGTTATTTTATCACCACTGCCCTAGTGGTCGGCCTAACAAGTTAGATATTTCCTGGTCAGGACCCTGCATGACTCTAAAAATCTAGCTCTGAATACTCCACTGCTGACTTTGTTTAAGGTACAGTGGACTACTGTGTACATTCTAGATTCCTGAGTCAAGTGTTCCCCTCCTCCAGGATCTTGAGGAGGGCGATTTTGACATTTGTACTCCAGTATGGCCCAAATCATCTCAGTATTGGGCTGACAAAATGATGATCATCTTTCAATGGGTTTGAGCTTTTCAGAATTAGATGGACCATTGAACAATGAGCCTTAACACCTAACTGTGAAAGAAGTTATATAAGAGATTTGGAAATTTTCACAAGATGAGACTCTGTCTCGATGACAGAGGTTACCATCTAGACGCCCTAGTACAATGGGAGGTTGGAATTCTAAATCCAATCCAAGAGAAAATCACGGCTCGACCCTTTTACTGGATGAGTAGTAAAGATCCCAAGTGGAGGAGACTTTAGCGTACATCCATCATAGGCCCCCATTCTTTCTAAATTATTGAAAGCTTTAAATGTTAAAGGTTATTATTTATCTCATTAACAAATTTATCCCTATTTTCCTTCATATAATTATGTATTAGGTTTTTTAACCCATGATAGTGCCTAATACTGAATCCTGAATAAGCGCAAGTGCTAAGCCATTGCCTCTTTCTCCAGCCATACTAAAGAACCAAGCTTGCCTAAATACCATTCCCAGTTTCCTCTCCTATGGCTCTGGGCACCCAAAATTATTTAATTTCAGTTTTTTCTTATGAAATTCCAAAAAGATCTCTCAAACTATTCTTGAACAGATTACTTCTCAGGATCTGGTTAATTATCATAGGTTTACTATGCATGACCAATTGTCTCCCACTCCAACTCAATACAATAATTTAAATTCTGTTGCTGGCCCATTGTAAGCTGACTCCAACTCATATAATTCTCTAGAATGAGTCACAGTGGACAATTTAGCTTATACCATCAGGCCCAATTTTAATTGGCCTGAATTTTTTACACAGCCTCCAAATTTGACTCGCCAAAATGTTTCCACCCATAAAGTGGGCGTTCCTAAATATATAACAATACATCAGCTTACAGTTGCTGCGTTGGACCCCAACACCCTATTACAAAATGCTCTACACGTTGGCATGGAAAGATTTTATAAAAGTATTCCCCTTTTTCATTTTGTGTCTGACTTTTCTGATATATCCAAGTTTGATATAAGGCCTTAAGTTTTCTTATGTCATGCATGCAAAGATATGGCAAAATCTTAACACTCGGATCCAAATTACCCAAAAACCACCAATGGTCAAGTCCTTTATTTATGTACCCAATCTTCTTATTTTTGTGGAGCATCATCTGACTCAGTATGTTAAGGCAAATCACACCATGTCATACTTGATGAAGATGACTCACCTGTTTACTTTTAACTTCACTCTGCGGATGCTCCAACCATCATTTTGTCTGCTTAAAACTCTCTTTAAAGCAACCAGAACATGATGAAAATCCCTGACCCCCTTCCCATTCCAATATGACTTCATAGATACACCACCGATATGCTATATTATAATTTCTTATCTCATCTTAATTCAGCACCCACAAAAAACGCGTGGATGCTCCCTCACTTGGTTTAGCTTTACTAGTTCTAAAAAATAAAATAATTGCCATGCCTTGGGGGCCAAAGTATGTTAAGTATATTATAATACCAGGGTTTTTAATGGGGGGGGGTGGCGAGGCATTAATAGTGATTTAGTTATACTTGTAATCAGCAATGGTGCCTAATAAGTATAGTTTACTATGATAAATTATGACACGGTGTATTACCACCAGCAGAAGGGCAATGCTAATCAAATACTCAACCTAAAAAATAGCTAAATAGCATATAAAAGTAAAATAAGATGGTTTGTTTATATGGTTGATGGACTAAATTACCACATCTCCCTCCCTAATCAAGATAAAAAAACCAGTGCCCTACTAGTAGTAGGGTGCTAAGTTTATTTATTCAAGGTAAGCTGACCAGAGGATGGACATTACTGAATCTAAAACTAGACTAAAAAACTAACGTAACTACTTGGTTCAAACAAAACGCCCTAGTGAGCGGATTGAGTGAAACGCTTTGAAAACTGACCAACCAGGTGGGCAGCGGAAGCTGCTTATCCCTCCATGGCGGAAGGTGAGGGGGGTCAGAGGGCTTGTCTTCAGCAGCCTCTTTGGCAGCAGCTTCTTTCTCCCATAGTATAGTGCATGTCACGGCTGACAGTAATGGCATTGGGGCATCTGCGGTATGTGGTTTGATATCACTGATGATTGGAATTTCATGGAAATTGCCAGCTAGATAGATGGCACTGATATATTTGGTTAAAGCTTTTTCAGCTTTGATGCAGGCGTCTGGGAGTTTAACAAACGTGGCAATGTTGGTTCAGGTTAAATTTGCCTTTTGATTCCATGCTATGGTTGCCACATTCTGGATACCATCGTTTTCATTTTTGTAATACTGGTTCACCATGATTTTACTTTTTGGAGTTAAGGTTGTGAGGATAACAGGAGGTGGAATTCCTCCTTTTAGTATTGCTACTGATTTATTGACAGCTTTATGCAGGAAACGACAATCTGGTGTTGCAGCTGCTTCAACAGAAAGCTGGTGATCACTGCAAAATGATTTGGCGTTTGGCTGTGGGGTATAAAGTTGAGGGTTATATTTGGCATCCCATTCTGCATTAATGAACTGCTCAATTTGCAGAGATGGTTCTTCAATGAACTTCCCTTATTCGTCAGTTTCAGACAATAATTCCCATGGGTTTTGGTTGAATTGGATTGGGGAATCAGCGTATGGTTGAGGTTTGGTCAATTCATTTGAGGAAGCATGGGATCAAACTGGGATCCAATCTGATGCTTGATTAGATGAATTATTTATGGCATTTGGGTGAGGAGGAGGCTGATTGGTGGCTGCAGCAACAGGCTTTGGGGGTGGGGGAGTTAGGATTGTGCCCCATACCAGAAAGTGTACAGGGTGGGAAGTGGATTGGAGGATGGCAGATGATTCATCCAATCTGCTGTAAGTGGTTGAGGAGGGGCACTTGTGTTTCGAGTGGTCTAACTCAAAACATGACGGACAGATCATCTGCCCACCCTCAATGTGGGCCCAAAATGGATGGTCGGGTGCTGAGGGATTAACGGTGTGTGGTGGAATTGACACCGCAATTTTATTAAATTCTGGGCTGATTGTGGCATATGCCCAAGGCCCAGCGAGTCATGTGGCCTTATTTGGGACCACAAATTGTAAGATGGGGTTGGAGCTATAGGCTACCAAACCGTCCATCAGCTCCCGGTGGAGCACTTTAGGGGGAGGTGGGTGGGCAAACCAGCAAACTGAACCACCAAAGTGGTGTCCTCTGGGAGCCAAGTCCAAGTTGTGGGGAGAGGGGTGCCCTGGAATACCAGGGGCACAGTTGCTGCAGTGGCAGCGTCAGCTTTGCAGGTGAAGCCAAGGTCAAAATACCCCTTATAGGGGCGGAAATCGATGAAGCTGGCGGGTATCATCACCGCCTGTGCCATTTTGATGATGGCTTGGTCATGGTATGGGAATAGTTTCCCATATTCAACCCTTAGGCCATAGTGCATGTTGCTCCAGGGGAGCACTAGGGGCAGCGAGGTACTACTTGGGTATGAGCAAGGTGGGCGTCTAGGTCCTTGGGTGGAAAAAATCGTCCCATAGGTTTGGAATGACTGGGTGAACCAGTCCTAGCGCGTTTTCCTGCTGGACGGAAAATGGTGGGGGGAGTTTCGCCGCTGCCCCACGCTGGAGCAGCTGGTGGAGAATCCAAGGACATTGGAGTGAAACTACTATGGGCAAATTTAATTTGGTTTATTAATTCATGTAGTTTTGCTCAGAAAGTTAAGCTGAGTGGAAAGAGAGTAGTGGGGTGCTAAATTATTCTGTTACTTAAATTTTATAGAAAGTTTTTATATCATTAGTTTTCTAAGCTAACCTTCCAACATTCCACTTCTAGTGACAAACACGCTTAGGCATATGAATGTGCCACACTCAGTTGTTTCTGTTATGGCATTAGCTCACTTTCTGGCTGCCACCATATATGCTACTCTCAGCGGAGGCACATAAGATGTTTAAAAATAAATATCCGTTCACAATCATTCACATCTGATCACGCCTTCGCCCACCCCTACTTTGATGCCTTTGTCTACAATCAGAGAGCAACCCACCACAACTATTACTACTTTGAAGAGTAGCCCACAATAAAGCTAGATGCTGTAGTTGACTCATGAGGAGATTTCAATGGCTTGAATCACCAAGCATTATTATTACAAGGCCAAAATAATACCAATCATCAACATTAATATAATAGTAAACAACACCATACAACACAGGTGCCACCCTTAGGAATCAAAGCTTACAATTCAGTATTAAAAGCGTGGGCTTAGATGGTTTCAGTATAGAGTCTGATGTATGGATAATGGGCAATTTTCATATATCAACACTTTCCCTACCTATCACCAAGTGGTTAATACTCCCACATCATCATAAATGACGATGCTTTAGGGCTTTGAAAGCTATTTTAATATCAAGAGAGTTTCTATAACTCTCTTGTTCCCAGTGAAGTGGTGCATGATGCACTGCCACACCACAATGGAACTAATCACTAATACTATTGGAAAAAGAGCACTGCGCAAGGTGCCAGAGCAGAAGGGGCCCAAAGAAAGGGTATAAAACACAGAATATATAACCAAATAACAAATAAATGACAAAACTTGGTTGGACCCCAAGGAGGAATCCCATAACCAAGAGCACATCAGTGTTGGTGTGCTTGGGTGCCTCAATCTCGGTGGTGGATCAGGATGACCTAGGTATGCACCAGATTCTATTGTTAATTTGGATAAAATAAATTGTCATATGTTGTTGGAGACCTCCTCAAGGAGATCTGCACATAGGTTACCCAAGAGACCATACACAAAAAATTATAAATTATTGGTTTTTTTAGTAAGTAACTTAATAACAAGGAAGGCTATTTTCAGGAAATCTTTATAAGCACAGGGGGAGAATTATCAACTTTTGGGAGTGATACTAAGCCTAAACGAACCAATAAGCGCACACTACCATCAGCCATGATACTGTAGCTTGATAAATCCAAACTCAGGTTAATAATTGCAATTGAATTCTCTTAAAGTTGACAATGTAAAAGATTAATCTAATTTTAAAACCACATTCTCTAAGAAACCGTAAAAAACCATCCTCATTGATAACAAAGCTGTAGTGTTTTAACATCTTTGATGTAATGCTGGGCAAACCATCACGCATACTTACAGGACCAACTTGGGCATATATTGACTTTACCCAGCATTGGTCCAGGGTATGCTTCAGGTCAGGGAGGCCTGCCAACTTTACCTTTTAGCCTCCTCACACTCATACTTATCTCTACAGTCAGTGCTTCAATTGTGTCATGTAACCATGACATCTAAGTACTTTACTTTCATAGGAAGCAAAGTTTTTACTTGTCACATCATATGTCTTATACTAATAATTAGTTTTATTTTTACACTTCTCAGTGGCACCCATGGGTCACTCTGACCTTTCTAGGTGATTCATGGATATAGTAAAAATTAGGAGAGGTATCATCATCCTTCAGTTTTGTTAAGTGCCTGTTTCAAAATAAACTTCCTAAAGTACAGAATCCTATAAAAAATTGACTTTTCCGATACCTTACTCTAAATTAATCATTGTGGGTTGACCTTGTGACAAATATAACACCAAAAAAATTTTTAGACAGTAATTTTTTTGAACCTGCATTGAACAAAACCTGTATGAGAGTGGAAGCAGGAATTACCATGCCAGGCTAACCACTCCCAAATTTCCCTAAATCTTTTTGACTTTGTATTTGGAAATCTGAACCTTAATTAATATGTTTTGATTTGGTTGAACCTCACTATTACAAAAACAAATAGGGGAATGTAAAATGGCTTAATGATTTGCAAATATTTTGAAACTCTTTAGTTCCACAGTATATGATTATTGATTTTTTACTGAGTTTGCATACTAACCTAGAATTCTTGAGGTTCTGAAACCACCTAAAATAGGCATAAAGACCTTTTCTGTTTTCTCAATAAAACCAACTTGTTATAGAGTTTAAGTATTCTTTGTATTTAATTTAATACAGTTTAGTAAAATTCTTTTCCCTGGGAGTATACCTCAATAAGCTAACAAGGATGAATGATGATGATCACTAGATCAATGAACTGGAGAGTCTTGGTATTTACTCTGCCACACTGGCAGCCCATCATGGGATTTCGGAGAATCTTCTAGTTCCATGACAATATGATGAACAGTCTTAAGATCTCTAGAGGTTTTGTCTTGGGCAATCTTATCCTAATTTTTCTAAAGCAAATTATCCAACTCTAAATTATGAAGACCCAAGCCTCATTATAAAGGACCCTTCCAACTATCCAAAGACCTATCTTATGGAGAACATGACTTGAAAACTTAATACAGAATTCCCTACCAGTCTACTATCAACATAAATCACCTCAAGGTTTATCAGCATAGCTCCGAATAGGGGAATTTTTAATGAAACCAAGACATTAGAGTTATCAGGGATATTCCCTGCCTTGGTTTATCCTTATACCCTGCTTATTCATTTTTATCTGAACTCCTTTGATAGCCTAAAAACTTTATCTTTTTGACTTGCTTTAATTATCTGGTATAGTAACTTGTCTCCATTTTATAATAAAAATAAGTATTCTAAGTACAGCTTATTTTAATGTCTCATTTTCTGATTATCTCCGATCAGCCCTCACCAATGATATATGGGACAATTTCCAAGTTGTGCCTACCAACTGACGACTGCCATAATGAATGATAATCATGATACACAAGGTGCTAACACTTCATATTGTGACAAAACTGGGATTCCAGTACCTTTATGACAATATAAAACACCAAAAAATGGTTAAATGCCACATCTGTTAAATATAGCCAACTATGACCATCACACATAAACTATCTTCAATTATTTGCTGATGGGGATTTGATATTATTGTACTAACAAAAGCTGAATTGCATCCAAGAAAACTCACCCCTATCTCAAATCTCATTTCCAGATCATCAAGGTTCAACTCTATAAAAATCTATATTCTGTAAACCTTGATAGGGGTAATCAATCCATCATCAGTGGCAAAAAACTCAATTTCTATCAATGCAAAAATGAATATAAAGGGTTATAAAAAGTAGATGGTAAAATTCTCTTTCCGCTTGTCATGATTCTGATATGCCTGGATGATAAGCCCTAGGTTGTTATGGCGGAACAGATGAAATCCGCTGAGCTTTGATATGAGTAATGGTAAGTTTGAGTGCCTTGAAATGAGGCGATATTGGGTTGTTGGGAAATTGTCTCAGATTAGGCAATTTGGAAATTAAAAAATAAAGAATTGATGGGACCAATGAGAAGTGGCGAATTAGTTTACTAAGCCATAGAAGCGTTAGCATCTGAAGTCACTACAATATAGGCGAGATGAGATGATCAAGAAGAGAAGGTTGTTAGTAGTCTAGAGAAAGTAGAAACAGCAAGAATCTGCTGTATTACGTATATTAAATAAAGCGTGCTGTGGGAGCGAGTGCTCCATATTTATTTGAGAGTTTATTCTATTGTTTTGAGGACAACGATCATCATATCATTGGTTCTAATTGCTCAGTGGGTTGAACCCTGTGCAAAATGCATCAGTGTATCTCTTAAATACTGCCAATTTTATAACAGTGGTGCTCACTACAGGGGGGCTCATTGATCAATTATAAAAAATGATAAAAACTCAGTTGCCTGCTATGTTGCATTCATGTTGTTTTGATAAAAACTCTAACTAACACTCCAGGTTAGTTGCCTATGAGGAGCTGAAAATGGCTTTGGACACTGTGCTTAAAAAACAAGATGAGCTGCTCCAAAAGTTTTGCTGCAATAAGCTTCCCCCATTAAAACTGTGAAGGGAATATTCATGGGTTCTTTAAGCGATTTAGAAATTGCAACTGACTGAGTTAAAGATTGACAAATAGTAAAACTGCTGATTTCTTCCTTGGATGTTGGAAGTGCTGATCAAGTTGTCTGTTACCTTTCTAGCAGCTCTATTACATACCAAGAAATTAAAGAGACGGTGCTGTAGTTGTTCAGAGGAACTGCAAAGATGTCCCAGTGGAAAGCCAAATTTTTGACCATCAGGTTTCAGCGGAATGAGACCCTCACCGCATTTGCTGAGCAATTTATGGCGGAAGCTCACGTGCTAATTGGGGCCAGAATTTTATTGAAATCAGACATGTGTATTTCAATGACTTCTGCTGTAAAGTCATACAGTGAGTTACATAACATTATGGCCCCACTGTTGGATGAGGGTGTACCTTTGCTTAAAATTGTTCAGTTTTCGCACCATATATCAGCTAACTTCCCTCCAGCTAATACTGAGCGGAATCCTTCTGCTATAACTGCTGAATCATCTTACTAGGGGACTCTGTTAGTCCAGTTCACAAACCCACCAAGTTACCCTCAGTGGTTAAACATCCACCTCATACCTGCTTATCATTACAGGCTCAACTATCACTCTAAACCTGTTTATGCTGACCACATTCAGCCCAACTCTCGCCGTGGCTTGTTTCATATTAATCAGGGATATGGACCCTATGGGGTCAGCTGTTTCAAATGCAGTTGACAGGGGCATCTGGCTCAATGGTGCCCTAATCAAATGGTCTCTTGTGTACAGCCAGAACAGTATGACCAGGGAAAAAGCAGAGCGGAATAGAGAAGGGACTCTCTATCTCTGCTATACCAGACGTCCCACCTTACCCAAATTAGAATATTCAGCAGAAGTTCCCTTGAACAATAAGTCAGTATTATATCAGCAACTGGTTGGAGGGGTGAATGTTTTGGCATGAGTGCAGTCTACGGCTATGGCAGAAGAGGGGTCCCAGATACAGGTTGAGCCGTATGCTTGCCAAATGTTTAACCAAGTAACCCCTGAAAAGTTAAACACCTCCTCAGATGCACCTTTTTTTGAAAGAAGTAAGCGTCACTCTTCCATTCAAAACTATTATCAAACAATACCCCAGAATTGGTAAGGGGATTGCGTGTTTCCTTGGAAACAGGGATTCCTTAGATGTCCATGTTATAAACAGTAATGATGTGTCCTACTCCGAATTTACTTACTATAGCCTGGTTGTAGCTAAGCCCTGAGTCCATGCCATCATAGATACCAGTGCCCCAACAATATTTTCTCCATCAAATCGGTGGTCAGGTTGTCATTAAAACTGATGTGGAACACTGGATGGTATACGGCACTGCTGGAGTGGAAAATATAGTCTCTGAGGGAGCATACAGTGTGCTTCCGCTGCAGTTTGGTTCTTTTGTCATGGTAGCCCCAGCTATAGTGTTACCAAATAGCCATTATAATCTACTAATTGAAAAACTTTCTTGTGACACTATGGGGCTGTCATTGACATGACGGATGAGATTTTTGAAATATTGGGTCAGCAAATCACAATTCACTTCACCTCTAGCGGAGTGCCAAATGATCCGGTGCATATGGGGAATATCAATCTAGCTTATAGTGACAGAGTAATCCCAGTGCACTACCGTCAGTTAAAGGGCAAAACCTGGGCCCTTCCTCAACAGATTGATAAATATCAAGGGCTGCCGCTCAGAGCGGCTAGTTCTATATCTATTTCATCTGGGCATTAAGTTATATTGAACACTGAGTTGGTGGTTGAAATTCCAGACGGACTCTATGGGGAGGTTATTGGGCCATATCAGCAATCATGGTTTGAGCCCCATGTGGCCCCAGGCATTATATTACCAGGGCAAGGGGAGATCAAAGTTTTACTTGCAAATCTACAAATGGTACCACTGCAAATCCGCCGCCACAAATGGTGGCAAGCTTACACTTAATCCCCATTGAGGAGGTTCTTTAAGTTCGTGAATTTGGGTCTCTGGAGGAATTTGGTTTGCCTTTCAAACTACAGCTCAATTTAATGGCAGTTGTATCATGCAACGAGTTAATGGGGCTGTCAGAACCACAGAAGGATAGGGCAATCGCTTTAATTCAAAAA
The DNA here is from genome assembly GCA_022478985.1 of Massospora cicadina. Classification (NCBI taxonomy): domain Eukaryota; kingdom Fungi; phylum Entomophthoromycota; class Entomophthoromycetes; order Entomophthorales; family Entomophthoraceae; genus Massospora; species Massospora cicadina. Next base: position 27,687 of record JAKSZP010000402.1, on the reverse strand, counting down.
TATAAAGGGATTTTTGCTGTCAATAACCACGATTTAGGATGTGCGTGGGGGTGGTTTATAGGCTGGATATTGGAGATCATCCTCCCATCAGTTCAAGGCCGATCCGCCAATCAATGGTGGTAGAAGAAGTAGTAACTGAGGAAATTGACAAGCTATTATTGCAACCAATGCTTGAACCATCCAAGAGTCTGTGGGCTTCTCCTGTCCTGATTTTAAAAAAGAAGGACAGCACCAACCACGTAATAATAGACTACTGAAAGCTCAACAGCATCACCAAAAAGGCCTCCTATCCCTCACCGCAGATTGATGACGCTTTAGATCAGCTAGGGGAGCTCAGTTCTTCTCAGCTATGGACCTTATCTCGGGCTACTGGCAAATTGAGTTGCCAACAGTGGAACAGTAGAAATGTGCCATAATCATGTCCAAAGGTCTTTTTCAACCAACTCAGATGCCGCAAGGGCTGTGTAATGCCCCAGCTACAATCCAACGGGCGATGGACACTATTCTTGGGGACCTAAATCTGTCATGCATCATTGTATACCTTGATGACATTAATGTTTCTCCTGAATCTTCTCTGAACACCTTGACCATCTAGAAGTGGTATTCCGCCAGCTTGCTGAGGCCAACATCAAGATCAAACCTCATAAATGTCATTTCTTTAAGGACCAGCTGGAGTACCTAGGGTTCGTGGTTAATGCCACAGGGCTGAAACCTCAACCTGCTAAGGTGGAAGCTATTCAAAAAATGACTCCGCCTAACAGCAAGCGGGATATACAGGTATTCTTGGGAATGGCTGGCTATTACTGGTTCTTCATCCCTAAATTTATCTGTATTGGGGGCCCGCTATATGAGTTATTAAAAAAGGACATTATGTTTGATGACAGAATGTCAGCAACGTGCTTTTGATACACTTTGAACAGCATTAACTAGTGTGCTGGTGTCATGCTACCCAATTTTGAAAAAGAGTTCATTTTCCAGATGGATGCGTCCCTTTCTGCTGTAGGGGCAGTCCTATCCCAAAAAGATGAGGAAGGAGAAGAGCACCCCATAGCATCTGTAGTCATAGTTTAAACCGCCATGAACGCAACTATACCATGACTGAGCAAGAGTGATTAGTGGTGATCTACGCCTATAAGCAATTTTGGGTGTATTTGCATGGGGTGAAATTCAAAGTTGTAACAGATCATGCTTCGCTACGCTGGTTACAAGATCTTAAAAAACTGAAAGGGCGTTTGGCCCGATGGGCTCTTAAATTGCAGACATACAATTTCAAAATTCTTCATTGACCCGGAGCAAAACACCAGAATGACAATTTTTTATTGAGATTACTCACGATTGCAGTTATGGTGGATCTGAGCAATATCATGTTAGATAAAATGCTTAGTGGCAAGTAAAATGATGAACCGCCCCCAATCAAGGTTTTAGACAGAATAAGGGCCAATACGTTCCAGAAAAATAGGAATTATATAAGCGGATAGGGGACACTACTGTGGTTATCCAAAGACCTTCTGCCCGCCCAACTATTATTATGAGCGCACACTGAGCGGTTGAACATGGTGGAGTACATAATACCATGGATTTATTGCAGCCTCGGTATTACTGGGAAGCATGAACTTCAATGTACTAGATACTATTTCTCTTGTCACCAGGTGCCAAGTGGAAAAGCTGTTCCACCAAAAGACTTCATAGCAGTTAGTGAAGCCACACTTCGCCTGGCACACCGTTTCAATTTATGTTTTGGGTCCCTTACCAACAGGGGAAAACTGGTCCATTTACATACTGGTAGCAATCGACACTTGACTAGGTGGGTTGAGGTGCGACCAATACGCAATTTGGGGGCGCTAACAGTGGACAAGTCTGTTATGGAGTGTATAGTTCAGTGACATGGTTGTCCCAAGTTCATCCTTACTGACAATGGAACTAACTTCACTTCTCTCATTATTCCAAAGCTTAATGAGCTAATGGCCATCTGAGGGGTTTTGACAACCCCATACCACCCCAAATCTAACAGAATGGTGGAGCGGATCAATGGGACCCTAGTGAACATACTCTGTAAATTAGTAGTGGATCGACCCTCAGAATGAAGCTCCCTTTTGTCCTCCGCCATCTTTTCTTATAATATTATTTGTCATTTGGCCATGGGTAAAAGCCCATTACAATTGCTTTATGGACAGCGCCCTGCTCTTCCCGCAATCCTATATGCCTGTGTAGAGGACACTGGCGGAATGAATCGACAACGCTACTTGCCCATCCTAATGAATACACTGATTAAATTAAAAACTGAAGTGTACTTGAATAGTTTAGCCAAGAAAATCAAAAGCCAGGTTGCTGATCAGGTATGTCATAGCGGGCTGGTGACATTCAAAGATGGAGACATGGTCCTAATCCATGATCAACATGGGTTCAGCCAGAAACACAAGCTGGCCAGTATCTGGATCAGGCCATTCAAAGTCATTGAGAAGACAGGTATAGATGCATATACTATCAAGGACCCCGCTAGTGGTTGGATCATCAACCAAGTGCATGCAAAGTTCCTCTGGGCATATAAGCAATAGGAGCCTTATCATCCAGTCAAGGAGGGGGTAATGTTTCAATTCTTATATGACTGGATGATAAGCCCTAGGTCATTATGGAAGAACGGATGAAATTCGCTAAGATTTGATATGAGTAATGGTAGATTTGAGTGCCTTGAAATAAGGCGATATTGGGTTGTTGGGAAATTGTCTCAGATTAGGCAATTTGGGAATTAAAAAATAAAGAATTGATGGGATCAATGAGATGTGGCGAATTAGTTTACTAATCCATAGAAGCGTTAGCATCTGAAGTCACTACAATATAGGCGAGATGAGATGATCAAGAAGAGAATGTTGTTAGTAGTCTAGAGAAAGCGGAAATAGCAAGAATCTGCTGTATTAAGTATATTAATTAAAGAGTGCTGTGGGAGCGAGTGCTCCATATTAATTTGAAAGTTTATTCTGCTGTTTTGAGGACAATGATCATCATATCATTGGTCCTAATTGATCAGTGGGTTGAACCCTGTGCAAAATCTGTTGGTGTATCTCTTGAATACTGTCAATTCTATAACACCGCTCAAATTCAATTTTGAGCATTTTATTTTAGATTAAAAAAGTAAAACTAAGTTTACCACTCCAATATGCTGTGACACCACTTCACAGATGTCCTCAGCCCCACCACCTTCTGCTCCCAAGTGGGGCAGTGGTGAAACTTCTCAGAGTATTTTCACTTGGGAGGAAAATGCTTGCGACCTGGCTCAGACAGTCCACCCAATGCTTTAGGTCAGTTTATTCCCCCTAGAGACCTTGCATTGCAACTTGCACAGGTCAACTCAACTTGTAAAAACCCCCAGTGCCCTCCCACGCTCAATTCTTCGCTTCTGCCTTCATGTCAAATGTGGGCTCTTGTTCCCATATGCTAACAAGGCAATTATTGAGCTTACTTTGGCTACCTTTTCATCAACCAGATTTATTAATTTTTACCCTTTTAAGGGCTATTTTGGTATTGGGTTTTCCTCTGAGAAGGATGCAGCTGCGCAGCAGAAGCCCCTTTAATATATAAAAACGATGTGTTCCCACCATTTGTACTTACATTTCTATGTATTTTACATTGGTGGTATTTTTAACGAACCTTCTTTTGTATCTCCCAGCCCAAGTTTTATATGGTGCACTAATGGTAGGGCTTTTGGCCTATGGCACCACCCGTAATCTCATTTCACTGTATCTACTGGTGCAGAGCACCTTGCCACCCCTTGCACCACTGCTACTGTAAAACCTCACCACCCCCTTATGACCCAACAGATTCCTCCGTGTGCTCACCTGGCTGCAGCACCTGATCACTGCTTCTAGTCTAGGGTTGAAAAAGGTCATCAAGTTTGTCCCATCTGTTTTGCCCTTGACCATAGCAAGAAAACTTGCCTCTGTAATATTGACACTACCTCCACTCCCTCCTCTGTGGCTGTGGTTGTCATGGATGCAGCTGATAAGAATTAGACTGGGCTCCCAATCTGGGTGTGTAAGCATCCAGTGGAGAGCCCAGTATGCCAAAGGCACAGCGGTCCAAGTGACTTGAAGTAGGGGAGATCTATTATGGACGTGAGTAAAGTAAAGGTTCATTAACGTACCAAAGGCCCCCAAGGCAAACCAGATGGTTGCAATGGGAGTAACCGCGAGTCTTGCAGGGGCAACCCCAAGGGCGGGAGAGGTGGGGAGGATGATGACTCCTCCAGGGTTTGCAGTTGCTGGCCTTCAGCTTTAAACAGGTGAGTTTGCGCGCCAGCGAGGGGTGGCACAGAGGCCGCCACATGAACAGGGGTGTGGGCAGAGAGGAAAACGGACCCGCGGCGAGCATTAGGGCCAAGCTCCCCTTGGGCGAGGTGCTCCAGGGTCCTCAGGTGGGTGGTGCCAGTGGCGGACAAGCCAGGTATGGGGGCTGAGTTCACAAGCACTGGGGCAGGGGCGCCCTGGTGCTGCTCCAACAGGGGAGCGGTCTCGGAGATCCCAGCAATGGAGCAAGCAAATGGATTCACATTAGATGGATACACAAAAATGGACGGAGAAGTGACTTCATTGTTGAGGGCAAGATGGTTTATGGCAGATACAATCCGCCGCTGCATGATGGGTTCAAGTGACCAGATGACCCAGTTGGCAATATCAGAATGAGTATTTGGATAACAGCGCACTTCACCATATCGATCAGCAGATTTTTGAGGAAAAGTAAACAGATGGAGGCCGCGGCAAGGTGTCCAGGGTATTTGAGTTTTATTTAGCGCAAAGCATATGAAGATTAGAGAATGAACTGAAAACCGCCCCTCAACAGGGCAGTTGCCTTAAGTATGGGGAGAATTGCATAGTGGAGGTGCCAAGGAATTGGTTTATTGGGGATTGGCGATGGGATTTGGTTGGCTGGTGGGGAGGAGGGGATGTCCAGAATCTTGGCAAAAATCAAAAATTCTTTTGCAGATTTTTCCAAATTTTGGGGCCAAACCAGGTTGATGGTACTGATCTGGGCCCTGACCATCCAAGTTGGCCTGTTCACATGGTTCAGATTCACCAGATTTGTCCTGGGGGGGTGGGGCACAATGCTGGGTCATTCACAACCTGGTCCAAACTCTTGATCTGACTATTTGCACTATCCAAACTTCCTGGATCCATCCTGAGGAGTAGGGGCAACTGTTCCAAGTTGCTTGCAACCTGGTTTGATACCCAAATTGTGCGCCGATCTGATTTCTGGCCCCATCCAGTCTGGACTGGCTTCTCCAGCCTAGAATTTTCAGGCCAGGCTCCAATATTAGTACTGGCTATTTCCTCAAAATTTTGGCATGATTTTCCTGGTGAGTGAGGGGGTCCCAGGGGCCTGCCCATGGCCCCTAGCTTGCATAATCTCCTTGCAGACCCCCTCAATTAGTCTTACCAGGGTTGAGGAGGGGGAAGGGGAGAAACCTGGTTGTCTTTAGGGGGAAGGGCAGTCACCCAGCGCTCATCTACCACATGCACCAAGTCACTTAACTGCGACAGGGGATTTACTTGGGCCTTTGGACCCTTTTTTGTCCAAAAGGGGTGTTAATCCCTTTCAGTTGCAAGGTCTGGTCCTCAGAACTTACAGTGGTGGCTGCTTCTGAATGGGGTATCTTGCTGTCCCCTCCACCCAGCTCACTCAATCAATGTGCCAGTGCAAAGCTCCTGTCCTCACCCATAAATTCAGCCTCCCTCACCCACCCAAAGTTGCACCAACCATCCAGGGTCAGGTTTGGACTATTGTACCCACCCAAGCACGATCTGATTTGCCTACTATGCCCACTTTTCATTCCTTGGCTGTATTACATTCATTTAAATTCTTGGAAACTATTGAATGAAATTGATGACTTGGGTGAAATCATTCCATCCTCCCCCAGGGATATAGACTTAAGTCAATTTTTGAACTCTGGCTTTGATACTAAATCTAACCCCAGGCGGTATACTCCTAAAACAAATGCTGTACTATTCCATAATGACCATCAGCTGGCTGTTGCTACAGCATCCTCCCCTGAAAATATTAAACTCTGGTATGTCAATATTTAAGCTGTTGGTATGCTGGCCTCAGGTTTACCCAAGGTCTTCTTTTCCCCAGCATTCCCCTATGTCACCAAGACTGAAATCACAGGGTTGCACAAAGAAGCCCATGATGCTGTAAATGCTGTTTATAGATGTGCCTACCAGATTCTCTGCAATGATTGGATAACACCTGAACAAGCTGAAAAACTGACCTGTCTACCTGAACACTGTATGACTGCTGAGCCTCACCTCACTAATTATTTTGAGGCCCTCCGTATAGCTCAACTTGAATCAACTGACCCTGCTTTTACCCATATCAAATCTCACCATGCGGATGCCACTATGACTTTGCTTTATGCAGTAGTTAGAGTCAGAAAACGCCTAGGTTTTGGTAACAATACACCCCACAATCCCCTTCCCCCTCCACCACTGTTTGTTAATGGTTAGCCGCTTCTCCACCTGGTTGATATGTTTCTATTCAGTTTTGTTTTATTATATTCTCCATATAATTCATTTTGTTTAGGTTTTTGTTTTCTCTTTGAGATTTTGGTATGTCCATCCCTAGATTGGCTTACTTCAATTAAAATTTTAAAGGGTTATATGATCAGGATTTTAGGGTTTGCTTAGTTGGGCACTCTAATAAACATTTCTACATTTATTACCAATTTAAAATCTTTTGAGTCTTTAAAACACTTACAAGAAGCTGAAATAAAAACCTAGTAACCATCTCATTAATGAAAATTACACTTTTAAATTCATATCAGCTATGTATACCCATTTTCTCAGTCCACATATAACCTGAGAAAAATTAAATTTTGAAACGTCAGTCAATGCTCACTCCTGCACTGAGACTAATAATTAAAGATTTTTGAAATGCTCTGAATAGATTATTGTGAAATATAGACAACTCCTAAAACTCACAACAACATCATTGAGTACTTTAATGAAAGTGAAAAGAGTTAATCATGAAATTTAGATTTTTAAAATTGTATTAAGGTGTACAACTTTTTAGATGATTTGTGCTTAGATTAAGGGCATAAATCTGGGGAATTTTTTCATATTGTATAAAAGTTAATTTATGCCTCAAGAAATCATTGATTCTAAAATTTGAATAAATAGAAATTTGAAATTCTCTAAAGCAAATCCTTATAAATAAAACATTTTATGTAAAACACGCCTATTACCAGGAGGCCATAAATCCTACGTTATAACCTTGTATAAAAGGGTGACAAGTTGGACCTGGCCAACTGGCGCCCAAATGCACTCTCCAACACTGACACAAAAATTCTAACAAAAATTCTAGCAGCTATATTAGGCGCAATTGCATCTGACGTCCTATCACCCAACCAGTTTGGGTTTATACCAGGGCGTTCAATATGGAACAACATTCACCCTATTGCAAATATTTGCCAATCCAAAGCAACTGGTGCCCTGGTCTTCTTGGATCAGGAAAAGGCGTATGACCGTGTTAGCTGGCCATACCTAAAAGAATGTCTACATGCCTTAAAACTCCCACCAAGATTCATAAAATGGGCGATGCTCCTAACAGAATCTGCAACCATGGCTGTATGCGGTCCTGGATTCCTAACAAACAAGATTAAACCACACAGAGGGCTCAAACAAGGGGATCCCCTCAGCCCACTGCTATACAATTTCAGCTTTGACCCGCTCCTCCGAGTAACTGACTCACGTCTCATGGGGATAACCGCACAAGGACAACCAACAGTCAAGATACTGGCCTTTGCAGATGACTGCGTAGCAGGTATAGCAAACAATGAAGATGCCCAACAGCTGGAACGCACTATAGAGGAATACTCCAAGGTGTGCAATGCATCACTCAACAAAAGGAAGACAGAAATCATCCTCTTAGGCATATACACAAACAATTGGGCCACAACATCAGAACCTCACACCAACACTCGAAGAAAAAACCCAATTATATTACCCTTTGCAACACCTCCTACCACCACTCCTGTCCGACACCTTGGAATCTGGCTAGAATCAGGGGGATATGCTAATGAGACAATGGAAAGTAACCTGTTACAACGGGTATCTAAACGCGTCGCCTCCCTCAAGGGAAGAACCCCAGGACTAACAGGACGAGTTACAGTTGCTAACTCGCTCATCCTCCCAATACTGTGGTACCAGGCCCATGAGATAGCCTTCTTACCTACCTTTATAACCTCAATTCGCGCGCTTATCCAGGGCTGGCTGTGGCCTGGCTCTCACCCTCCTATACGGATGGAAACACTATTTGGCCCACGCTCAAGCGGAGGTATGGGACTAATAGATTTTGAGAGCCATTCCAATCACATCCTAGGTACCTGGATAAAGGAAATCCTTGCTCCAGAACTCTCGTAACAACATTGGTCCAGAGCAGCAAGGACTAACTTTGCACAGGCGCTAAAATTAACCAACCCACATAGTCCACCCAGACTACTTTCATACTTTGCCAAGCACCCTACTGCAACGGGTCCACATGGAACCTCCCCTCATTTCAAACATATCCTCTAAACTATCCGCCGTATGGGATGGACCATAGAGAACATGGGTACTATACAGGGAAGGGGACGACCCAGCCCCCAATTCAAATTAAGAAACCCAGAAAACCTTCCCAGAGGGATATGCTCGCAACAACCCCAAGCATAGCTAGGATAGAATACCTAGATATGCTAGACATTCCCTATGATTTAACCACACAGAAAGCAATGTGGAAAATGACACACCACCCACTCCTACAACCAAGGATAAGAGCAAACGCCTGGCGCTGTTTGAGAAGGACCTATAGGATGGCAGACCGCTCCAACTCCCTCCACAAAACATGTGCAGTATGTGGAGGGTAGGGATCCCTACATCACCGCCTAGAAACATGCCCCCCAACCAAAGCTATATGGCAGGAAGTCGCACGCCTGCTCAAGATTCAAAACGAACAGAAATTCTCAATATCAAAGAGTATCTTCGCGCTCCAGATTGAATCACCAATCCCATCTACACTCCGCTCCCTAATAATACCCATTGCAATGTGGACAATACATACAATTGCATTAGATGCGTTCAAGGGAACGGTCCCAACCATTCATGGGATTATTAACAGATTCCATGTCCACTTACTAGAGCACTTCCAAGCCTGGCTCTATGGATATATGAGACCAAGACAAAAAGCGCTCATAGAATCATGGTTCCCACTCTGGTTCCTCCACACAGACCCTTTCCTTCACACCTGCTCCATAGCAGGGGAAACCCCTCAGAGTAATGCACCAACCCCCCATACCTGGCAGTCCCGCTGGCAACAGGGGTAACTTGAGTACCCTGGGGTGCCCAATTTTTATATTTCTTAGTTATTCTCTTAGTTTCACATATATTTGGTAATGTCTGTCCTCTGGTCAGCTTACCTCGGTTAAATAAAACATTTTATGTATCTATGTATGAAACACATTATCTCATTTACAAATAAACCAAAAAATGGCTAACTTGGCACAACTACTTATTAACTTTGGCAAATTTCACATGCTATTTTTTAAATTATAACAATATTAATAAAAGTTATATATAATACTAGTGGAATACTTATGTTTTCCTCTAGTGTTTATAAATTACCAGATATTTCTAAATTATTTAGTTTTTATATTGGTAGATAGCTATCAATAAGTTCAGAAACCATTAAACCTATTAAATATTCAAACCTCCAACTACTTAGTAAAAACTAATTTAGCCTACCTAATTAAATAAACCATCAATCACTTACCTGAAACTATAAAGCCCATCATATCAACCAAAAAATGAACCACTACTCAGCAAAACCAATTGTTGAACTTATAAAACGGCCAAAAAGTACCATTCACTTATCAAAACATGTGAAATTATCTAGTAAATGAATATGAAATTCTAAGCAAAATTTGCTATATAATTACTATTATAAACATATATGTTTTAAATCTTATATATACCTATTATTAAAATTTATATAGTTTATTAAAAAATAGCATATTTCTAATTACCAAACTTTTAAGGTACTTGTGCCAAGTATGATAATTCTTGGTTAATTGCTCATGAGATAATGCATTTGATATAAATAAATAAATAGAATGATAGTTATATAAAGAAATGTTTAGGCTAATTTTAGTTGATACCCAGTTTAACGAAGATTTTTTTAGTACTAGATGGTTTTAACGCAGATTTTTTGTGGGTATAAAGTTTACCAGATGATCCTAATTTATTCTTTTTTATATTTGTAGATGGCTACCAATAAAATTAATTGATTAAATTATATTGATTAAGTATAATTGTCAACCACCTTAGCAAACCAATTAAATTTATCAAATTGACATAAAACATCAACCACTTACCTGAAAACATTGGCCCATCAAATCAACCTAAATTCATCAACCATCCAGAAAAACCAATTAACTTATCAAATCAACTAATCACTAAATGCTTGCAAAAACCTGCATGCTTACCAATCAACCCAAAACCACCAACCACATGCCAAAACCAATTAAACTACCAAATTAACCAAATATCAAACTTCTCAGCTGTAACAATATACCAATTTCCATCAAAAAACATATATAATTTCATTCGTTACATATAAAACTATTTATTTACTAGAAAAATTAAAAATCTGGCTCTGAGGTGCACATGGACCCCCACCTGTCCAACTATATCCAAAATTTCAAAGCAATATATGCTCTATTTCTGGCTGGACATTGTTCATACTTGCACACACATACACACTTGCTTTTATTATACTAGCAGAGTTACCTGGCGTTGCTCAGGTTTATGAGCTCTCACTGAGCCTAAAGGCTGTGCCAGCACTACACTTGATCTACACAGACTAACAGCTTCACTGTTGCCCTTAAGCTGGTTGTAAGTCCTGGGAACATCATCTGGGTATCAATTGGGCCATTTTCCCATTTCCAAGCAAGAAGGCACCAAAGAGGATGGCTATACCCCTCATTACTCAGGGTGATCTTGCTCACATGGTAGACAAGCGCTGGGTAACAGCCCTCCCACTTTGGGTACTGCTCCTGATACCCACACTCTCCTCAGCAGAACTGCTATGAGGAATCAGTAAAATCTGCACCAAGATTGCCAAAATGAAATTGATCATAACCAATTTGAGCAGCAATCAGCCCAATGCTCAGATTTTAAATGGTCAAAAAGGTATGAAGACTGATCTATCAGCTGAAATGCCCGATGGTTGCAATGTGGTTAACATGACAATCAGAAAAATCTCCCCCCTCCCAAATCCGTTGGGCATTACCCCCAATGGGCAGGTAATAGCATCAGACACCATCACCAAGGTTTCAAAGCTGCCTGCTGGCAAATTGGGTGTTGCGCCTAATGCAATGCCACTGACCAAATGAATGGCCCAGTGACTGAGCATGGGCAGGTTGGGCGTCACAAACCTGTTCCCAACCAAATGGGCTCACCCCTATGTGGGGTGGCCTTGGGGATTCCTGCCACTCATCAGGCTCAACGCCATCACGCCAACCATCAGAAACGTAGCAGAGCCTAGGTTTGGCTGTTTGAGGTTGAACTGACAGTGACTTGGCCTGCCACTAAATTTTTGATGTCAGTTCCCAGGAAACTAACCCACCCATTCCCAAATAATTCGCCAGTTAGGCCAAATTTGTGGGACCTGATCCTGGCTTGTTTTCCCCCAATTTGTCTACTATTTAATCACTTTCATTGCACTGAGGAAATTGTTGGTCAATTTTTCTTCCTTAAATTTTCCATTAAAAAAACTTCCCCCAAAATTTAGTTTTTTATATGTTGGAAATTAAGCCGCCTTATCCGCCAACACTCTTGTACCCCTCGGGGTTAACAGCCATGTGCATCTGGTACCTTATCTTGTGCCTATACAAAATTTTTGTCTCACTGGCAGATATTGGTGGAACTCCTATCCGGTTCCATATTTGTTGTGTCAGCAGCAGTGCCTTGGGCATTCTAGTTTGCCGTTCAGGTGCTTTGGCATCCTGGCTGGCAGGCCAGTCTAATTCTTACCTGCTGTTTGCCTGACACTCGTGAGCTGGTTATCTTAAATCTACTTAATAATTTATATTAATCTACTTAAAACTCTGACACTGATTTTTGTTTAGTTTTGGGTGAGCGATTTGGTGAATTACAGATATAATTACCAACTCCTTCCACTCACCCAAATAGATTGGACCTATCAGACTAAAAGGTTTCAGATGTCAGTCAGTAAGTCAATCATAAAATAATGTATATATTAGATAGATTGGTATAAATCCATCATTAAGTTCATAAAGTACAAGTTGATGCTAAATGTAAGGAGAGTGTCTATAACTCTCCTGTTCCCAACATGGTAGTGCATGGTGCACAGGGCCAACGCCAGGGAACTAGTCGTGAGTGCTAAATTTATTAGGGCCCAGCAGAGAGTGCTTGAGCTAAAATAACTTAGTTCAAAAGGCTTATTATGAAAGGGAGTAACCAAAAGGGAGCCATGCTAGGCTCGGAGTGGTGTTGTATGGGCAACCTAGGCTGGAGGAAACCTGGGCGGCCCAACGGTGCATGGGCAGATAAGTTTAATGTGGTTAAAATTAAATGGTAACATAGCGAGAGACCTCCTCAAAGAGGTCCATGCACAGGATCATCCAAGATAACATAAAGAAAAAGTGGTGTACTAGCAAAAGGGTATATTATGAGGGAAGTTGACTAATTTGAGATTGGTATCAACATAAAAATTTAAGGGATTTTGGGAAAACAATCAATTGAAGGAAGTGGGTCTAAGCTGAGGCACACCAATAGGTGCATGCTTCCATTGGGCAATACACTGCACTTGGTAATCAACTGAACTCAGGTAATTGATTGTAGTAGCAGCTTAACCAAGCTGGAAATTTCAAAAACCAAACAGGTTTCATGACCCCGCTCACCTAAAAACTGAAGTGAACCGTTTTTGTTTACTGCAAAGCTAGTTATTTAATGCACCTGCTGTTATACAGGGCCAAACTTCTCTAGCATCCATAGGACCAACCTGGGCATACTTCGCCTTAACCCAGCATTGATCTATCGTATGCTTGAGTTCAGGGAGGCCGCCAACTTTACCTTCTTAGCCTCCTGACATGCTGCTTTGTCTTTATCGTTGGTCCCAATTATGATGTCATTATTTAACCATGACATTACCCTCTCCTCCTTTAAGGGCTCAACCCCCCTTTCAGGGGCTTGTTCCAGGAAAAAAGATCTTGTGGGCTGGTGCTAACTTTATGGCGGCAATGGTTAGTTTAGGCTGGGATCTAGCAGCCTGGGGGAAATGCTTGTGGAAGGCTTCAATCAGATCTTGGGCATGCATACAGTCGCGCACTGGAACCCAACTGTTTCTGCTACATCAAATCCTTTCCAGGATACCAGGTACTCAAGTATTCTTCTTACTCTGAAGAGGGTATTATTTCATCCACCTCCCACTCTTGCACCCCATCCACGGGATAAGCCTCAGGAGTCTCTGGTGAGGGCCCTCAAACAGCATCAATTTGCTCTCATGTAAGTCAGAAAAGATCCAAAACAAAGAGGGATGATCCAAACGGTATGGGGCATGGATCACCTTTTTAACCATGCGGTAAGGGCCAATCCTCTTTGATCCCAGCTTTTTTCATGGCTGCTTGATAGGTATGCTATGAGCATCAAGCATCATGAGTTTCCCTTCTTTGTACGCTGGACCCACTCGTCGCTTACCATCAACATTCTTCTTATATACTTGCATTGCCGCCTCCAAACCTGTGGAAACCAACTGGTGTACTTTCTTGATAGCCTTGGAAAAGTCCACCACCACTTCCACTTTAGAACCACAGCTGGGCTCCATGTTGAAGGCGGGGTTAAAGCCATGGTTGGCGTAAAATGGGGAACAACTGATTGAAGAATTGAAAGTGTTATTGCAGCTAAACTGGGTCTTTAGAAAGGTGAGGAACTCAATTTAAATGATCCGCGGAATTTAACATTGCAGAAAGTGTTCTAAGCACTGGTTCACTCATTCAATCTGCCCATTGGATTAAGGGTAATAGGCAGTTGAACGACAGGGGCGAATCTGAAGAGTCTTACACAACTTTTCCCAAAAAACAGAAGTAAACTTGGGTCCCTAATCACTAATAATTTCTTGGGGAACCCCATGAAGTGCAAACACATGAGTGACGAAGATCCTAGCCATCTCAGCCACAGTTATTGTTGGTCTGCAAGGAATAAGGTAGGTTAACTTCATAAAACGGTCCACCACCATGATGGCATCATATCCATTAAAAACAGATAATTCCACAATGAAATCCACCAATAGGGAAGTCCAGGCCCTTCAGCCTTCTGAACTGGTACCAACAAACCCGATAAAGATTGTCAAATTTGGTTTCATTTAAATTTCAGATCAGGCACTCTTTACAATACCATCCCACCTGAGCAGGTAAGCCCTTCCAATTTTATATGTGTCAAATTATTTTCAAGGTCTTTGCTTTCCCAGGATGACCAGCGGTGATTCCGTCATAATGTTCCCAGATGATTTCAAGGCGAAGTAGTCCATCAGGAACCCATAGACGCCCCTGAAACCACACCATCTCATCCTTAACATGATAACCTCTGGTTAGATCCTCCTGATTCAGCGCGCTCTTAGCAAGTACCATAGTATATTCAGCTGATAACGGCTGGAATAGGACTACCTATCTGAACATAATGTATTCCTCTGCATTTTACAGAGGAGCGAGCGCTGGCCTGTTGGCAAGGAAGAGGGAAGTTGAGACACAATTTTGTTTGGCGGAATCATCAAATGGGTTTTATGAACCTCTACCTATTTTGGATTGGGAGCTAGTGCAGGATTGCGGCTCATCATCCGCCAAATCATTATCCTTGCCTTGGTGAACTCATAAGAAAATGCAAATTGGGCAAGGGTATCATGCCAAAGGGTCTGCCATGGAGTTAGAACATGAGGAGCACAGTAGTACATTAAGGCATGGTGATCTGTAAATACACGGAAAGGTTGGGAAGAGCCATGAAAATGATGACGCCAATAAGTCAGCGCTTTATCACTGCTAGTAACTCTTTGTCGTAAAAAGCGTAGTTTAACTCAGGCAAAGACATTTTCCTATAAAAATATTACACTGGATGCTCTATACCATCTTTGCCTACTTGTAACAAGGCAGCTGCTATGGCGAAGTTGGATGCATCAATAGACACAATGAACTCCTTTTCAGGATCAACATGTTGATGGACGGACGTGGACAACAGGGTGCACTTTACTGCTTGGAAAGCCTTTTCTAAAACGGGGAGACCACTGAAGCACTTTTGCACCACTGGCCTTATACAAGGACTGTGCCATCTCAGAAAGATTGGGTGTGAACTTCTTGAGGAACGTATAAATCCCCAAAAACTCATCAATTCTTTGACTGAAGTGAGGGTTGTTCACTCACAAATTGCCTTCTCCTTGTCTGGAGTTATCATATGTCCTTGGTCAAACACAACGTTTCCCAGAAAAGTGGCCTGGAACTTGAAAAATCCACATTTGCTGATATTCAGCGTAAGGCGGGATGCCTTTAACCTCTCCACCACTTGCCAAGGGTGTACTGCATGAGACTTTTGATCAGGGAAAAACCAAAATATCACAAATGTAGGCAACCGCGCATACCCCCAGCGGGTCCACCAAAGCTGCATCAATGCAGCGTTGAAAGATAGCAGGGTCATTTTTAAGCCAAAATGGCATAACCCGAAATTGGAAGATTATTTTTCTGATATGGAATGAAGTCAACCACTCCTGTCCCTTTTTAATCTGAATCTGATTGAATGCATTAAGTAATCAAGTTTGGAGAAGACTTAAAGACTTCTCTACATAGCGCACAATCTGAGAATACAAAGGGATGTAATAAAGTCTGGTACAGTAACATTGTTTAGGTTCCCATAATCTATGCAAGGGTGTAAAGTTCCATTGGCCTCTTCATAAAGAGAAGTGGTGAGCATACAGGGAAGGTACGCTGAAAATTCGCGCCTTTAGATAACTGCTCCTTAACCCACACATACTAAGCCTCCTTCTCCCGGACAGTCAATGGGTAAATTAGGGAAGATATATGCACCAGATCCACAGTGAGCTTGAAGTTACAATCAAACTCTGAGTGGTCTGGTAGTGCGTTAGCTGAAACTGCATCAAACTAAAATTCTAAATCCTCTAAAAAGGAAGGTAGGGGAACCTCCACAGAGGGCTTCAGCAATGGGGCAAGACTGAGAGAGTAAATATTGGGACAGTGAGGCAAATTGCCCTGAAAGTTGGCTTCAGCCAAAGGAACCACCAACTTGTGACCATTCTTCAAGGATAAGGGTAGGGTATTTTCTTTCAAGTTGATTCTGAGATCAAACTTTCGCCACTACTCTACACCCAAAATGATGGGGTACAAAAAAATTTATACCTTGGAAGCAGTTAGACAAATGAAATTTACCAAATTGATAGTCCACTAACCCCATAAATCTCAGCGTGGGAATACCTTGAGAAGCCCCTCCTCTAACTATACCACCTGGCAAGTAAAGCAGCTCAAGGTAGCCAGCAAGGACTTGATCCATAAAATTTTCAGAGGCTCGAGTATCCACAAAATAGTGGAGCTGAATTTTATTAAAGGGGAGGAAAGGGTAGCAGTTATTAAAAATAACCTGAATGGTCTTTATTTAAAGCAGAAAACGACAACATTTCACCACAAAGCGCTTCTTCAGGGTCTACCATTCCCCCAGGGTACATTTTTGAATCATAGAATGGAGAGGGATAATTGGTCACTCTTACTGCTGAGGCCATATATCCCACCATATCTTCTTCAGTTGCATAAACATTCTTATATCTTAAAAGAAGTTTTTTACTCCTCCTGAGTTCTGTGGATCATGGTAGGGTACAGGAGGGGATTCTCAGACTTAATTCCATATACTGGAACTGGGATCTTTGTCAAAGCCGTAAGAGAAGAGACCTAGCTCCGTAGTATATGGGGTAACATCATTATAAAATGCATTTTAAGTTTGAAATGACACTATGCCCTTTTTTATGATGGATTAAACGATGTTATTTAAGGCCTACAGCACCAGCCCTTTGGCAGTAATCCCGCCTGCACCATTTGAATGCGTGCCAAGAAAAATCGATTATTTGGATTCAATTTTATTAAATCTGGCGGAAAGTCAGTGTTGGAAAATCGACTATGAGCTCTGCTAGTTGGCAGGCCAACCAGTATGAAGACTGGTCAGCCCTTGCCATTTCACCTTAGTCGTCAGAGCCAGCAGCGCTGGCTAACCCCTTGGTGTGTCACCCACGCCATTTTTTGGGAACCCCCAGCCTAATCCCTAACCAACGAAATAAATTATAAACTTATAATAAAAGGTAAATTAGGCAAAGGGAGATATTTATTGAGAAGGAAGCGCCATGTATTTATACTATTTAGAAAAAGGGCTACTGTGCCCACTGACAACCTTTTGGCTTTTCTGCTGGTTCTTCCAGCCAACCACTCTTCTTATTCTTCTACTGCACTATTCTCTTCCCTGGCGTCGACCCTCTCGCTCCATCCTTCCCAATATCTGAATTAGTTTTGGCTCATCCTTGGCCTTAAGTCACTGGTGAGCCATATAAATAATTGATCTAAATAATCATCAAATTTGGATTTGACCTTTGAGTTGAAAATAATGCACCAGAAACAACTTTGGTCACTTGCTTTGACTCAGAATATTTCAGCATCTCGCCAACATCTCTTCTCGTCTTATCTCAATTAATTGATTATAATATATGAGGCACCAGAAACAACCTCAGCCACCTTGAACTCATAAATGTTGAATCTTCCAACATTGGATTATCAGTACAGGCAGAGAATTCATAGATGAATTATTGAATCAAATACATCAGTTTTTGCTGGAAATCCCACAACAGTCCATGAATGGCAGTTGGCGTTGAACACTGATTCTGCTGACTGATACTAATTGGATCATCCTCATCTATTAGTCGCTGGTGATCCTTATACTAATTTGTGGCCATCGATTGGTCCCACTTAAACCTATTTCCAAACTAGGCGGAATAACAATTTTGGCTCAACCCAATTGAGGAGCAACTAACCAGCAATCACATTAAATCATATGAAAGTCAATCAATAAACCATTCCACCTGTATTAACCATTTCATCCCAAATAACGCAAAATCATTGGAGAATTCCATCTGGTTATGATTCTAAAAGTCAGAGAATCACGACTTGCAGATTGCAAATCATCGGTATTCATCAGGTAAAGGCAAGAAGGATGAGTACTTTCTGGCTGGAGATGGCAAGAGTAATGCTGGAATGCTCCAAACCTTGGCAAAATGCAAAACCAGGGATATGCCCCAACATGGTCGTGGCCACCCACTGGCGCACACCATGTGCACTTCATGAAAGTCCCACATGGAAAAAGTTCATGCATGTAAAATCCAAAGGTTGGTCAACTAATGTAAGGAGTGTGTCTATAACCCTCCTATTCCCAACGTGGTAGTGCATGGTGCACAGGGCAATACCAGAGAACTTGTCATTAGTACTAAAGTTACTAGAACCCAGAAGAGAGTGCTTGAGCTAGAATAACTTAGTTCAAAAAAGGTTATCATGAGAGGGAGTAACCAAAAGGGAGCCATGCTAGGCTCGGAGTGGTGTTGTATGGGCAACCTAGGCTGGAGGAAACCTGGGCGGCCCAACGGTGCATGGGCAGATAAATTTAATGTGGCTAAAAATAAATGGTAACATAGCGAGAGACTTCCTCAAAGAGGTCCATGCACAGGATCGTCCAAGATAACATAAAGAAAAAATGGTGTACTAGCAAAAGGGTATATTATGA
Source organism: Massospora cicadina (assembly GCA_022478985.1). NCBI lineage: Eukaryota > Fungi > Entomophthoromycota > Entomophthoromycetes > Entomophthorales > Entomophthoraceae > Massospora > Massospora cicadina. The sequence goes on along the minus strand of JAKSZP010000402.1, from coordinate 8,836 downwards.
GGGAAGTTGACTAATTTGAGAGATTGGTCTTGAAATGAGGAATTTAAGGGATTTTAGAAAAACAATCAATTAAAGGAAGCAAGTCTAAGCTGAGGCGCACCAATAAGTGCATGCTTCCATCAGGAAATGCACTGTACTTTGTAATTGACTGAACTGGGGTAATTTATTGTAGGAGCAGCTGAACTGAGCTGGAAATATTGAAAACTGAATGGGTTTTGAGACCCCGTTCACCTAAAAACTGAAGTAATCCCTTTTTGTATACTGCAAATCTAGTTTATTTTAATGCACCTGCTGTTATAAAGGCTGAACTTCTCTTGCATCCTTTGGACCAACCTTTGCATACTTCGCCTTAACCCAGCGTTGATCTATGGTATGCTTGGGGTCAGGGAGGCCTGCCAACTTCACCTTATTAGCCTCCTGTCATGCTGCTTTGTCTTTAACTTTGGTCCCAAATATGATGTTACTATTCAACCATGACACTAATCGCCAATTTTGACTATAAGCCAAACTTATGCCTATATAAAGATGATGGGAGATTCTACCTAGCATTGGCTTATAGAGTGTACCGCCCGAATAAAGACCTACATATAGGTTTATAAGGTTGCAATAAGCTTAGGTGGTGACGAATGGTTTCAAATGGGAGCAACTATTGCGCCAACTGTGATGAGCCACCCTTTGATGGTTAATAGGAATAAAGTCAATTTAAGTACTCACCCACTTTAGAAACCAGGTGCTAAGCTTTTTATAGTTAAATCGACTTGCTGGGTTGTGGATTATTGGTAGTCAACTTGTCAATTTGAATTTTCAATAAACAATAAATCCCAAATCAATTTCTCTTCAAAATTTACCCAATTTTGCAATTCATTATTAATTTTTTTTACTCTGAATTGCCAGAGAAACACCTTTAGTTATCAAGACAAGATAAGGTACAAGTGGCAATCCAAGTGGATTGCTTTCATGTTACATGAAGTATTCTTAGCTAATTCCTTCTCCACTTCTGATGGTTTTCCTCCTCAGATGACAGGACTATGGTGTTGGAATAGCTGGCTTTGGGAAAAACTTGGCGAAGAGGGTGGGCCTCAACAATGGTGGGAAGTGTGGCCTACACCTCAAAGTCCTCCTCACTATCAGAGACTTTGGGGTTCTTGCAATTAGAGGCAGCTTTGGGCTTAGATTCTGGCTTATCTAAAGCCAACACCTTGGCTATAGACTTGGGGGTAGGCTTTATGGCACTTGGCAGATTCTTCCCGGTTCTCTGGCTGAGGCTTCCCTTGAACTGGTTATCAGATTCGTCGCTGTCATCCTGATTGGCTTGGATTTTGGCTTTGAAGTGCTGTTGGAGCGGAAAAAAGGCTTGGCCAGCGGTGGGCTCCCTGGTTTGGCTTTGGCATATGAGGGCGATTCCAGATTCACAGCAGCTGGCTTGGAGGCACTGATGGAGCGAGCATGGCCTTGGGCTTAGTCTCTTTGCACCTTTTTAAGCTTGAGTTTCAAGGCAACCCTCCACCCTTTCTTTGTTGGAGCAGCTGGTGCCTTCAGTGAGGCTTTGGGCAAAGGCGAGTCATTTACTCAACTGTCTCCTCCCACAGCTTAAGGAAGAGATTGAGGTCATCATTATAAAGGTCCAGAGGGCTCTTGGCGTGGATCACCTCAATCTCCTCAAACTTGGCGTCGCGGACTCTGATGAGCTTCTCAACTAATTCACAGTTCATGCTGATAATCTTAATGTCAAGCAGATATTTGAAACCACTATTTGTAGCACCGTTGTCATCCTTGGTGTTGATGGGGTCAAACGCCATCTCAATGAGCTGCTTGATGAGGTTGGCGTGGGTGACGTTACACATCTCAAGCTCCTCATTGATGATGGCAAGGATGAAGCAGGCCTGATTTGAAAGCTTGTTGTACTTCTATATAATCTTGGACATCAGATCCTCCTTGCACTCGTGGTAGAACTTCAGGCAGATGTTATATAATAATTAGGATCTCTTCAGCTGAGGCGTAGCGTTTAATGAGGCCAATCTTGTCAAAGCACACAATGATTTAAGTGGAGATAAAGTCCATCAGCTTGAACTTTTCGTACAGATCTTCCTTCTCCAGCTTCACCATAGAGGCTTCTGACACCTGGACAATGTAACTCATGCCCAGATCGGAGTGATGCTTCTCATAGTCCTTGATCATGTCAGAGTTGAGACGCCAGTCCTCTATCATGGCGTCATATGCTTGGGTCAACACACCACAATGGGAGTTTATTATAATTTTAAATGCCGGTCATTGAGCTTAGTGATGTGGCTGCACAATATGTAGCAGTTGAGGCCAGAGGGCTCAATGTCGCCAATGAACCCAAGGTACCAGGGCAGCATGGGGATGGGAGATTCGCCCTGCATGAGCTGCCGCAGGTTGAAAACCACATCTAGCAGGCTATAGCTGGGAATATTGTTGGACCAACCTGTACCTATGCCATCACACCCATTTATAAGAACAATCGGCACCACCAACACAAACCACTTGGACTCCACCTTCATTCCATTATTGTCAAGGTAGTTGAGAATCGGCATGTCATCCTTGTAGAACAGCAGTTGAGTGATGATCTTAAGGTGGGTGTTGATTTAACACGCGGTGCCTGTGTCCTTATCACCCTGGGTGCAAGAGCCAAACTGGCCAAGGGGGTGAGCAGGTTGACGTTGTTAACCCCATAAAATTCTGGGCAAGGCCAATGATGGTTGACGCCAAACTCTGGTCCCCATAATGGTATGCCACCTTCTCAATAATACTGCCAGTGAGCATGGCCACCTTGACCTCGGCATCAGGATGGAGGAAACAGCCATACACAACCTTGCGCTGGCCAAGCTTGTGGATATTAACCATGGAGGGGATGCTGTGGATGTTGCCATCTATAAAGAAATGGATCAGCTTCTTGTTGATGAAGTTGGTATAGGTAATGGAGTCAACATTCTGGTCAATGTAGGTGCCAGGGCAAAACTGGTGAACTTCTGCATGGAGTTGGGCACCTTGAGTAGCAATGAGTAGAAGTAATTTAATAAGTTGATGATCAGGCCCTTGATATGTGACCCATCATGGTCCTGATCATCAACTTATCTAATTAATTTTACCCATTGCTGCTCAAGGTGCCCATACCACAGCTTAAAGGTGTACTGAATGAAAACTTCCCGGTTTTTGACTGTCATATTGCCTTAAGATTTGAGGATGGACGCCAAAAGATTGTCTGATATGAGTTTCCCTCGAGGAAATCGGTCTGAATCATCATACTCACCAATTCAACCTTGGATTTAGGGAAATTTAGAAACAAGAAAAGAAGACACAGGTAAGTGAGGATTTTGACCCAAAATTAGCCATGTTTTATTTATTCATGAAAATAAACATGCTGACTAATTCAATCCCGATAACATAGGGCACTGAAAATGACACAGAAAAAACCCAGACCATTTGGAAGATCAGTTTTCTGCCAAATCTCAACTTTTTTTTAAGGATACAAAATTAGTGTCACCATGAGAATTCAGGTAAGACAAGGTAAGGGCGGCCCAGAGGCCACTAGAGAGACCCACGCAAGGGCGGGAAATAAGAAAGAGAGAATTCTGAACTGAGTTCAGAATTGCGTGGGCCTAACCTTTTAAGGTCACTCTTCTGGGGAGCCCCTCCGCACTTTTCTTTGTTCCCCTTGGCATAAAGAATAGATCAGGAGGGGCACAGCCCAGCGCTGAGCCTGCATGAATCTCAAAACCCCAAAATAACGTTTTGACTCAGTATTTAGAAATCCAGATTTCAAGTTGAAATGTAACGATTGGTTCAATCTGACTGTTACAGGAGGTCTCTGAGTGGTCCGCCTTGTTGTTAAGGCCCATAATCTTACATAGGTTGATGAACTCCTTGTTACCCTTAACTTGGGATGGGCTAGCATTCATCATGCTCAGCAGCTTCTCACGCAAAGGGAACACACCATAATAGTCCCACCCCACCTTTTCAGGCCCTCATTACCAGGACCTTAGAGGATTCCCCCTCAGTCAGGATCAGAGTGCATTTGTCTGATTCTTGGGTGCCCGCCTTGTTGGCAACCTCCAGCTTGGGGATCCCCAAGATGCGCCGGCTCTTTGTGAAATCCAACGCCTTCACCATGGCCATGTTGTCTTTGGCTTGTGAAAGGGCGGTGAGCATGTTGATAATCACTGATTTGAGCACCCCCGCCTGGAATGTTTTCTGTAAGCTTGCAGCGTGAACCAAAGCTGGCAGGCTTCAAAGTCATGTTCTCCTTGGTTTTCAAGTCAAATTAGGGGTTGTCAATCAGGCAATTAACTGAGATCCACATGTTGCCCTTAATGACCCCTGGCAATATCTTGCTTTTGAGCTTCTTCTTGTCCAACACCTTTTGGATTAGCTTAACATACACATCCACCACATAGTTGATGTGGGTGTAACCCTTAGAGGTTGAGATGCTGTTGATGAAGCTGACCTGCTGCAGTTGCCCTTAGCTTGAGGGGAATAAGCTGACTTACAAGTGCTCGCTGACTCGTTCAAACTTAAGCCTCTTGGTGAGGTTCTCCCCAGCAGCCTGGGTGTGCTTTTGAGGTACATTTGGATGTGGTCCTTGAAGTTGTTCAACTTGAGCTTGCTATCATTCAAGAACACGCTGACCCCCCTTACTATGGCACACGTGTCATAAACTTGCCACTTAAGGAGCCTCACAATGTCAGCGTTGAGTTGGTTCATCTGGAACTTGCTCAGATCAGATCAGAAGGTGATCCTCATGAACTCTTCCCCCTTCCCAAGCTTGGTGATCTTGGGGGGTCCAATCACACTCATTTTGTTAATAAACTTTTAGTAGTACTTCTTGCCTGACTCTTTGCTTGCCATTTCTACAATGAACTCAGTGCTGAAGATGTTGCACAGCTTAGCCTCATATCCATTGCGCCCACCCACCACCTTCTTCTTGCTGTCATCATAGTTAAATAAGGTGAGAAAATGCCAAAGATGAGCTCAGGGATGTAAAATTTTTTCTCCTTGTGGATCTCTACCAGAATTCTGTTACTGTTGTACACTGAGATCAGGCTTTGCTCCAGGTCAATGTTAACCTTGATTTTGCTCATGGTGGGGTCACAAATCTACAATAGAACTTTAATGTGCTGATTGGTAGTTCTATTTGAAATTGCCACGGTATACAATTTTAAGGCCTTCAACAATAGAGGATTTATACTCACCTTGTTATTGGTAGCATTTACCAATACCTCATCAAAGATTTTGAAGAAGCTTGGGATGAATTGGATATTCTTTTGATGAGGGAGTCTGTGGTGTCATCATAGATCCACAGCCATTAAAAAGTTCCCTTGGTTGAGCCAATATAGATATTTGTCCTCAGAAGGATGTGTTCCAACTGCATATTTTTCAATAGATCTCCTCAACAGTCTTCTTTTTTTCCACCTTATGTGAGGTGGCGTTAAAGATTGGGGCCAAGGTGGGTGCACCCCCTTCAGGTGCCATTGGAGCTTTGTGATCATAATCTGCTTCAAACTCAGCTCACTTGACCTTGTTGGTGGTTATGGAATCAGTTCAGTGAATGGTGGCCTTTCTCATCTTGGCAAAAGCCTTAGAGTTAGCTGCCTTTCTTGAGATTGCCTTGGTGACAGCCTAGAATAAAAATAAAAAATGACCTAAAATAAACAATTGACAAACTTCTGCTTTTTGGGTTGAAACATATAATCTCCTGCAATGTAAAAGTCGATGGAAGCAAAGCTGGCCTCAGTATTACTCATTTCATGATGTTTTATTTTTCAATATGCTTAAGCTTTACCCAATGCTTTAAAGATTATATTTAGAACAATAGCTAAAAAATATTCTAAAGAATAACTGTAAAAATTAATTAAAAATAATCTTAAGGTAAACTTAAATAACAAAAAAATGTTCTAGAGGTTATACCTTAAGCAACAATTGAAAGCTGAAGCTAGGATCAAGCAAGTAAAGTTTAGAATTGAGGGTCCAAGGTTTAAAATCTTTTACACCTTCAAAAAAAGTAGTTTAATCAATGGTTATGTCAAATGTCATGATAGTTCCCCAATATATTAGTTTGCTAGATCAACCTTGAGCCCACCAGCTTGTTTTAACTCAGTACAAGCATATTTTTATTCTGGTTTTTGCTTCCAGAATATTGATTGGTCAGCAGCTTACCTCCAATAAATTTTTTAATGATTGATCAGTAACCCAATCATAAATTTTTTAAAATTGAGTATATTATCTAGATAGCCTAAAGGACATCACTCTTCACAATCATCTTTTGAGCTCAGTATAAATTTACATAGCCCCAATTGTTAGAAGTCCCTCACAGATTAAGTTTGCAAATTTTTTTATATCTTATGTATGAGTATATACGTTGATAGATTTATTGCAATTTTCTTACCTAAGATTATCTATAAGTACATAGATTTGTTTGCTCTTTATTATAATTAAATAATATCTGATAATATATATTAATATATATTGACTCATTTTTATGAAAGCAATATATATATATAAATGGATGTTGGTATATCTGTATAAATACTGGTGTATTTGTGCTTTATAGACTCTGACACAATTTGACTGATCACCATGAAAAATTACATATATACGTAATTTTTCATGGAGAAGGTTTATGTATTATAAAAATTATTGTTTTTATAGTAAAATAAAAAGTTTTATATGTAACAATTACAAATCTTACATGTTTTTAATGGAAATTGGTATAACGTTATGACTGAGCAGTTGAATATTTGGTTGATTTGATATTCTAGATGGTTTTATTAAGTGGTTAGTGATCATTTGGCTAATTTGCAAGTATATCAAATAAAAACTGAATCAAAAACACAATCTGTTTTACAGATACCTCCTCTAGCATAATCAGCTCAGCTTTTGGTTCTAGACTTAAATTTTAAAATATTAATTGTTTGAATCCTACCGCAATCACTTTTATTTAATTTCTTTTTATCATTTATGAGCTATATTAGCTCCAAAAAATGATGACGTCAATTGAATTATAATAAGATTCAATTGAAAATTCCTGATGCTGTTATGGAATACAAATTAATTGACATAAGTATAGAAGAGGATCAAGCTGTTAATTTTCCAGTCAAATTTCTCAATTCTTTGGAGCCTCCTGAAATGCCAACACACATATTAACCTTGAAAGTTGGCTCACCAATACTGCTCTTTTGGAATCTGAACCCATCAAATTTGTGCAACAGAACTAGAATTTCCATGAAAAAAACTGATGCTGAATGTGATTGAAGCAGCAATAATTAATGGCAAATGTAAAGGAGAAGATGTGCTGATTCCATGCATTCCAATGATTCCCACTAATTTGCCCTTCACATTCAAATGACAACACTTTCCTGTGTGTCTTGCTTTCACAATGTCAATCAACAAAGCTCAAGGGCAGTTGCTACGCATTGCCAGATTAAATTTAGAAAATCCATGTTTTTGCATGGTCAACTATATGCTTCTTGCTCCAGAGTAGGAAATCCAGAAACTTTATACATCTACACACTAAATCAGAAAACCAAAAATATTGTTTATTGACTTGTGTTATGCTAGATTTTAGTACTAGCTTCAATTAATTTAAGTTAGTTCAATTGTATAGATAATGGAATAGTCAAAAATATTGTTCATTTATTAATTTATTTATAAAAAAACTTATATATTTCATCATCTATTTATACTAATAAACTAATGAAATTTTATCAGTATGAGTCAACTTTCATTTTTCCACATTTTTACACAACACATTGTAGATCTTAGATTACATATAGACCATCCATTCTTTTATATTAAAAAAGAAAGTGTACGTGCATGTGTGTACAATGCCTAGCCAAAACTAGAGCATGTAGAGCTTTGAAAATTTGGATATAGGTAGACGGGAGGGGGTCCGTGTGCACCTCAAAGCCATATTTTTACTTTTTATAATAAAATAAAAAGTATTATTTGTAAGAAGTAAAAATTTATATGTTTTTAATGGAAATCAGTATATTGTTATAGCTGAGCAGTTTGATATTTGGTTGATTCGATAGTTTGAATGGTTTCTCTTGTAAATCTCACTTTTATAATTTAAAAGTGATTAATACAAGTCCAGAGAGAACATTCAACTGCCTGTGGAATACTGACCTATAGAGCAGTACACCACGCCATAATACTTAGTATAAGTAGGTCTTTTCGCCTATCTTTGAAAAGCACAAAGAATTTGGATGGCTGCTTGCACAAAATACAACTTTAATTATGAAGTATGCCAAGATGGATGCACCATCCAAATGACTTCCCGCTGACAAAGACACTAATAAAAAATTGGCAGCATGAACGGCCAAAAATTGATTGAACTCTAACAAAAAACACAAAAACACAGTGACTAGTGCAACAAATGCAACCAACTCCCCAGGATTGGTTTCCACTGAAAACCTGACAATCAAAGCCAACCTTGGGGAGTGCAAAGCAACACTGAGAACAGCGGCGTCAGGGATATTCCCCACCAAACTCAAATAGGTGAGAGGATCAGATCCTCACAGGGAGAAAAAGTTTTTTGGAAAAAAACCCAACAAAGATTTGGTCAGATCAGATATAAAATCTGATTTGACCAGCAGAAGCCAAGGGCCCAGTTCATCTGGCAACTTTAAAAAAGGTTCACTAATGAGATGGAGAAAGTATCTGACAATGCTCAAAACAATTGCCCAAAAAATTGTTAGAGAACAGTCCTGAAATTGGCTAGTCAGGGGGGAGAACAGTCCCCAACCACAATCAAACAGACAAACTGATCAAATTGTCAGACATGATCCCTGATGAACCATTGGGCAAAATTCCCAACAAA